>JACCIC010000035.1:3625000-3823614 GCA_018907035.1 Sycobia sp. Sy_11 | reverse complement strand
CTACTATAATATGAGAGGTTCTGCTGACTCTTGGCCGAACATTAGGAAAAATTTTTTCGCTTAAATTTTAATAGTTTTTCTTTTTTTTTCCATCTGATGTGCCCATCTTGTCGCCCCCCCCTCCTTTTCCCCCAAAAAGAACGTGATCGACCGAGCCACGTCCACGTCACACACCCTCGATTCCCTACGACGTGTAAATGTATGTGAGGCACCCCTTCCCCGGTGCACGCGCGCGTAAATAATCGCTATACAACAATAATTCTGCCGTGTCCCTCGCGATTTTTGACGTACATCGATGATGGTGATAATAATAATAATAATAATGAAATAATAATAAGAAGATTATTCATAATAATGAAATAATTATGTAATAAGAAGATTAATAATAATAAAGATAATAATAATAAATATAATAATAATAATAATAATAATAATAATAATAAATAATGATGGTCCAGGGCACTCTAACTTTATTGTGCCGCAAGCCTTTTCTATCCGTTTATATTGCCTTTGAACTTCTTATGTACAGAATAATTTACTATTACAAGCTCGTCAACGCTTAAAAACAATATCTTTGGGCCCGATGAGCCGAAAAATTTTTAAAAATAAATCTTTCAGTATTCCCGCAAAACAGGCGATCCGGCTGGTTAAGGCATTCGATATAAGCATAACATGTGTGTACGAGCACGTCCGATAATGAAGTCAATAGCGCGAACAGTTTCGGAGAAAGAAAAAGAAGAAAGAAGGAATGAAAGAGAAGAATGGGTAAAAAAGGATAAAACAAATAATATAATAATGGCAATGCCGGAGAACGATGGCATTCGAACTCTTTCGCGTTGCGATTTATACGATCTCATCCTCGTTTTAAATATCAGAATATTACACAACAACGCTGCAAAAACTTCGAAATATCGAATGCAATTATAACGTATAATATAATAAATAGATTAAATAATAATAATAATCAAAAATAATAATACTAAAATTAATAACGAAGATAGCAGTAATAGATTTAACTTAAAGAGAGAAAGAAAAAAGGGAAAAAAGCCAGTGCGGATACACGAGTGCACCAATGATTAAATACAACATACATATATATATATAGATAGTAATATATTATATAATATAGCCATCGGAAGTTAACGCTGAAATATCATATATTTATTTTTGTTATATATATTTAAAGTATCTTATGCATAAAAAATTTCGTCCCTGTCTTATCAAGCTGCGACAGTCGGGCGCGGCAGGCGCCCAAGCTCGTCGCATTCTCCAATGATAATCTCAGCATACATAATATATCTGGGTATATAATATATAGATATATATATATATAATATATATATATATATATGATCGCAAAATCGATCACCGAGTCGTTTTGCACCTGAGCGCGCGTGCACACCCGTCCTACGTGTATATATATATATCATTAATTAAGTAAATATTCTCGAAATTCTTTTCTCTATTTTTAAGGTATATATACACCCTGTTTCGAATGGTATCATATAATATGGCGCCGTATTCAATATATTACATACAATATATATATACACACACACACACACACACACACACATATATTGTATATTTATAGTACGCTATTTAGGAGGAGAGCCTTGCATCCAATGTATATAATATAATTTCATTACGTTTTCGCTTTGTCTTTTTCTTTTGTCCTTCTTTCATTCTTTACATACATATATGGAACGAGAGTTGCGCGAAATATAAGTATATAAGACCGGAGCGCTCGTCCCCGTCGTCGTCGCCGCCGCCGCCGCCGCCGCTCGCTCTTCCGCCTTAAGGCTGCTGATGGAGAAGCTGCTCGAGCTCGTCCGCGGACCTGAGCAGGAAGGCCGCGGACTCCCGGTATCCCGTTATCAGCTGCCTCACCGCCGTCATTTCCGTCGCGTTGAGCTTGTGGCTCAGGAGCGGCTTATTCGTGTTGTTGTTCTTCATGCTGAGGTCGGTCGGCCCTGCGCAGACACCGGAAACATTATTGTCGGGCTGTTCTTTTTGAGGTTTATTAATTCAGTTAGAGATTTTTGATATATATATATATATATATATATATATATA
Source organism: Sycobia sp. Sy_11 (assembly GCA_018907035.1). Classification (NCBI taxonomy): domain Eukaryota; kingdom Metazoa; phylum Arthropoda; class Insecta; order Hymenoptera; family Epichrysomallidae; genus Sycobia; species Sycobia sp. Sy_11. The sequence continues at coordinate 3,821,538 of JACCIC010000035.1, read as the reverse complement.
TATATATATATATATGTATAACTAGTTTATCTATTATATTATGTAGAAAAGTATACCGGAAGATCGCGCCAGCGCGCGTATTGAAAAATTGAAGGAGGGGTTATAGAAGATGTTTTTTTTATCAGAATTATAGATCCAGCATATGCGAGCGCTGGATAAGTATCTAATCAGAAGGATTTGTTAGAATGCGTAGAAGATGGCCTGAACTTTTCTTTTGCTAGTTGGGTCAAACTCGGAAAAGATATATATAGATATATTATATATATATATATTATAGATATATATATATATTAATTGATCGAACCGGTGCGCCAAACGGTGCTTCTAATGAGGCTCGCGCAACTCGTTACACGCCCAGTTCAATTCCGATTTTCTGCAGTATATTGCCAATATATTTATATACTTTTTAACTTAGGTGATTTATTTCATATAAGCGGATATTTAAAAATCTTTACTATTAAATGCAATGACAAAGATATTTTAAAAATTATTTGAAATAATAAATTAATAATGACATTTTTATCTTTCAAGTATATATGGTGATGGTGGGGAACGTCAAAAAATTAAAAATTTTTACTTTACATTAATTTTTTATATGTCATACTGCGTTCTCTTTCGTTATGACTATTGATATGTTTGGAGATGTGAAAAAAAACATCGTTCAATTATTTAAAAAAACAAATGATTGAGTGTTCTGTTTTTGACTTATCGATAAAGATTCCAAACGATTTTTATGCAGCGCTATCTGAAGCTGTCGAGGCCACTTATATATATATATATATATATATATACACAAACAAGAGTACCAATTGCATTGTTGTATTACTACAAAATGATTTACCAAAAGTTATAACACAAGTTAATATCTATTTTGAGGCATTGTAGTAAAAATAAATAATTTCTTCACTGTGCTACGAAGACGAACGTTGATTTGGATTCTGTATATTAACTTTTTTTGTCAGTCTCTACCGTCATACGAATTAAAATCTCTATCGAAACGCTTATCAGTTTAGCCGAAGTTCAACAACGACTACATGACATAGACACACACACACACACACACACACATATTAAGTATATAGATATATATATATATAATATATACTTACTTGCACGTACACATAAGACCATAAAATTAAAAATCCAATTCTATAGATGCTTATTGTGATTGTTGTGTGTGTGTGTTGTGTGTGTGTTGTGTGTGTGTGTGTGTGTGTTGTGCGTGTGCGTAGTGTGTGTTTGTGTGTGTGTGTTATGTTGTTGTGTGTGTGTGTTTGTGTGTGTGTGTGTGACTCCGTGTGTGGTGTGTGTGTGTGTGTGGTAAACACATTTATATCTACATATTTAGTACATATATATTACTTTGTGTACCGTTTGCTGAGGAGTCGGAGGTGAAGCTCTGCGTCGGATAGAGGCCCGATGAGAGCGTCGGCGGCACCGTCGTCGGACCCGCGCGCTGGACGCCTGGCTGAAAATTCGGTCTGAACATGGCCGTGGGAAGGCCGCCGCCCCAGCCGCCGCCCCGCTACCAATGCCGTTCGCCGTCGATGAGCTCACTAGCGTCGCCTGGCTGCGGAGAGCGCGTGTTGCATATGTATAGTGTAGGTAGTAATCGGGGACACACTTGAGTTTTTTCATTTTTTTTTCTTTTTCTTTTTTTTTTCTTGGACTTATTATACGTAATAGTACACGCGGGTAAGTAGGGAAGGGGAGGGTCGAACTATTATATATATATATATATATATATATATATATATATAATATATATGCACATATATCATATATTCGGAACGATCGGGAGACGCGCGTGGTAATGTAATCTGCAGCGCGAGATAAAGCTCTGGCCCGTCGATGTATGTGTACATAGAAATAATTCTGTCTACGTTTGGCTTTTACGCCCAAGTAGTTTGTATATACGGAGCGAGCTTTTTCTTTTTTTTTTCTTTTTTTTTTTTTTAAGCCGGATTAAGAGCACCGACGACGCTTATATGCGCGTAGATCGAGGGCAGCTGGAGGCTGCGACTCGATGTTCTACTTCTACGCGTGTGTATATAGTATATAATGTTTTTGAAGTGGAGGACGGGCTATTCGGACGATCTCGATCATGCATGGAACTCCTTCGCCCGTGAGAAAATCGTTACATATATACGACCAAGAAGTGATTAAATTATGGGGCGTTATACACATACAACATATACATGCATATATATACATATATATATATATATATATATATATATGTATGTATGTATGTATGTATGTATGTATGTATTGGTATTGATTTGTCGTCGCGTCGATGTTTATGTACTCCAATCGAACCGGCTTGTAGACCTCAACACAGTCGAGACGGCTATCCGTACGTACATATAGATATGAGCGTTTCGAAACAACCGGAGAGCGCGAGAAAAAGTCTTTACAAGCGACATACGTACGGAATTTTAGGCATACACGTATGTGTGTGTGTATGTGTGGTGTGTGGTGTATAATTCCAATTAATCAACGAGCATGAGAATATGGGTACGTACGGGTCCGAGAATCACACGCGCGACAAAGTCTCCGTAACATGTATATGTGTATATATACATACATACACACACACACACACACACACATATATATATATATATATATGTATGTATGTATGTATGTATGTATGTATGTATGTATGTATGTATGTATGTATGTATGTATCGTATGTACGTATGTATGTATAATGACGTCCCGAGAGGAGAAGCATCGCGCTATAGATGAATAGATATAATATGAATATATATGGGAGCGGGCAAAAAAAGTGCTCCGAAATTTCGAGAGTCGAATCGCTTGATTATAATACACGCATTTGCCTGTGTATTTATCTATGTATATAGGGGCTCACCTCATGAGAGTCTTGCCGCTGTCGCTGTTGGTGAGGAGCTTCGAGGTCGGTGCCAGGGAGAGGGGCGTCGAGGATAGACCGCCGCCGCCGCCGCCGCCGCCGCCGCCGCCGTTGCCGCTGTTGGGCAGATTGGCCAGACTGGTGAGCGGCGCCAGCGATGTCAGGGCCGTGGGCGGCGTGTCCTCCCGCTTGATCGGCAGCGATTTCACCGGGGTGCCGCTGCTGCTCGTGAAGTGGTCCAGGCTCGCCCGCACGTCCGTTTGCTTTTGGGGGGAGGGGGGAGGGGGGGGAGACAGAAACAATTAGTCAGAATTCATACGGATACGCACGTATGTGTTCGTGGGTATGTGTAATTATATAGATATGTGTACGTATGGGTACAGGCGAGAATGCCTGCGACCGAGGAGGAGGACGAGAGCCAGAGGGGCGTATCGTCGAATTAGCGGCCGCGATATATGTATTTTTTATATATAGATGTATATTCTATACAAGCACGTGTTCCTTACTACAAAGCCCGCGAGATGAGCTGATATATATAGACTTTCATAAAAATCAATATAAAATAATATACATTGATTTATAATCATTTATTTACAATAATGTAAATATAACCACTAAATGATCGTGAAGTTTACTATTACTCAAAGAAGGACAATATATTGAATGTTACAAATCGGGAACGAAATGATTTGAATAGTTATTTTTTTTTTATTTTTGAATCTTCGTAGGAAATAGAAGTACCATGATTATGTACTGGTGTCTATAATTGTTCATTTCTATATTTACCGTAAGTTAGAATGGATATAGCGTAGGTAAGAATTTTTGAAATACCTAATTATTCCAATTCGCAATGGTAAAAAAAATTGAAATTCTTTTAATTAATTCTCATTGATTATATACTGATGCATTAGTATTTTGATTTTCTTGTCTTCGATCTATTTGATGTATATATATATATATATATATATATATATATATATATATATATATATACACACACATATATATATACATGTTTCTGCCATTTATGCATAAACACTATCGAATCATTGTAACTACAGTCATAATAGAAATGAACGCTCATAATTCTAAATGTTTCGACGCCGGTTATCTACATTTATAGACGTTTTAGTTTAAACGGGTCGCGCGCGTTACGTCTCTTGTTTCGCAATACAAGGAATTATTACGACTTTAATTTAATTTTTTTTTTTTTATATCAATATCAAAAATTTGCGCACATAAAAATCGAGCTCTTTATATCTGAAATTTTACGAAATTCCAAAAAAAAAAAAAAAAAAACAAAACAAAAAAACAAAATCAATGCTCGAGTCTACGAATGAAATCGGCGGCAGAATTTTGTATGTGTATTATAAATGCGGCCGCGGCGCTCTCTCTCTCTCTCTCTCTCTCTCTCTCTCTCTCTCTCTCCGTTCTTCTCCGCGCGAGCCCGCGCGCGAGTTTACGAAAGCCGCGCTCACCTCTCCTCGGAAGCTGCGATCGCTGCTGTGATAGAGCTGTTTATGCACGACTCTGACGTTCTTTTTTCTCATTGCGCCGCCGTCGTCTCTCGGAGTATCTTCCCGATCCCAGATAAGAGGAGGAAAAAAGATTAAAAAAAAATAAAAAAAAAAAAAAATATATATATATAAAGAAGTACAGAAGAAGTAAAAGAAGAAGAAACCCGTGCGCGCGCGCGCGCGCATACACACTCACACACACTCGATCACTTGTCGATCATGTTTCGAGAGGAGATAAAAAATTCCCCCGGTGGATATAAATATATATGTATATGTGTAAAGAGCGCTCGAACTGATAATCGTCGCTCGGTCGGCCGTACAGTTGTATTATGTATGTATACACATATAGGAATATTAATAGCCGGGCACAGAGCGGTGTGCGCAGCGCGCGTTTTATCCAGCCGGCGCGAAACAATTACATACACTGGCGGCCGCCGCGAGAGAGGCTCGAGCGCTCCGCGCGCGGCGCAGAAATTCCCAATTGTCTTCGTGTATATATATATATATATATATATATATATATATTCGCTCTCCCCCGATCCCCTGCCGTCCCCTCGCCCCTTGATTCTATACGCCCGGCTGATTTCTCTCGCTCCTTCGTTCGTCGCTGATGCACGTCGTCGGACGGTGTATACATATATATGTCTACTATATAACCCCGATAACTCGTCTGCTTTAACGACGACGACTACGCGCGAGAAGCTCTCTTTCCTTCTTAATATATATATATAGATATATATGTCTGCGTGTGTATGTCTGACGTAAATTGTATAGGTATACCGAGATGTGCGAAATAAGCTTAGCGGGATAATAAGAGTAGTGCGAGATGGGTACATAGTTACGTGGTAATATTATATTATATATATATATATATATATATATATATATATATATATATATATATATATATATGTAAAGGAGCGCGTTAATGGTTAGACTTAGCAAGGGGTCACGCCGACCGATGTCGGGGTTATCGTGCTATATATATATATATATATATATATATATATATATATATATATATATATATATATAACCGCGGAGCTAGCGGGAATTTTCAAACTTGTGTAGATAAGACGTGCGCACGCTGGTCCGTCATAATAAAGTGCGCGCATGAGGCGCGCACGGTCGTCTCCCCGGAGTTCTGCGCACTTGCTCAATATTACATACATACATACATACATACATACATACATACATACATACATACATACATACATACATAATACATACATATATATATATATATATATATATATATATATATATATATATGCATAAGACTACGGTGGGAGAAAGAATGAGTGTCGCGCACGTTAATTGACCGCGCGATCATGTCGACCGAACGCATTACTATTTATATATATATATATAATCAATTATCGAGGCGTTTCGGTCTCGTTCGCGGAGTTGATTACATATTGTATTCCGAATTGAGAGAAAAAAATTCATTTTTCTGAATTTCAAGTTTTATTTTGTTAACGACTAAGGACTGACGGAGTGATTTTTCCGGCGATCTCAAGTGACCACTTATCCAATTTTACTAGAATCCAATGGGTATGTATGAAATATGATACCTTTCTTCGACGACCACTGAAGAATGAAGAATAATTTGTGAGAACCGTGGAAGATGTGTTTTTTTTTTTGGTTGGCCACGTTTACCTTTTTTCGTATCTATGTTGTATATTATTATTCATTATTCTACATTATTATTTGGTTGATTCGCTAAACTCAGAATTGTATTTCCGTTCGTGCTCCTATGAGCCCTATTGTCGTGCGCGAAATTTTCTGTATATTTAAAAACTAGAAATTTAAAACTAGATTTGTTTAATAATATTGTACCAAGCTTCAAAACAGAATTTTAATAAAAAAAAAAACAGTAAATCAGTAAAGACACGCGTGCGAACACGTCATAGAAACGAACGAGCATAAGAATCAGAATTGATGTTGAAGACAAACGATTCGAAAGACATTGTGTCTGAACGTCGAAAATGATTTTTTATACGACACAGAGACAGAGAATGAGAGAACCCTCGCCTCATTGCTAATGCACGCTCCCATTCTGATCGCTGATGAGTAACTTTCGACGTTCTCTCTGTCTCCCTCTCTCTCTCTCTCTCTATCTACCCTCCCCCTCTGTCGGTTTCCTTTTTCTTTTGTTTCCCGAAATAAAGCGATTTTGGCGAGCTCGCGGCGGTACGGTAAGGAGGGGAGGCTCGTTACCGTAGTGGGGCCGGTGAGGGGGCGCGCGTGCGACCGACCCCGAGGTTATCGCGCGAAACCTTTCTCACGTATATATATATATATATATACACACTGGCAAAGTGTAGTCACACAAGTTTTTGCCACCGCGTATTGGTCTCTCCTCGCTCGATCTCGTACGTCGCTCGTCCTATATACACACATACACACACACATATATAGCAGTATATGAATATAACATATAGAAACGCGCGTTTTCCAATTGTGTGCGCGTGTATGCGTGTTTGCGTGTACGAGCGACGAGCGAGCAAAAGCTGGCTCGCGTGCGCGAAGCGTGCACAACCGCGCGAGCGTATAAATATATTTGGGCGCGATACTTACGGTCGCCGCAGGTAAGGTCGGCATCGGCTGCGAGACCGGCTCGAGGCCGACTCTCATCCGCTTGGCGTTGTCGCTCTCGTTCTCGCAGGCGGTGGCCAAAATCTGCTCGGCCTGCACCGAGGTCAAGTGCGCCGGCGTCGGCCTCGCCTAAACAGGAGCGGAGAGCAGAGCGTTTTATTACGAGGCGGACCGCTTAATTCGCGAGGCGAATTGATGGGAGCTCGGAGGGGTTGGCGGTGGTGGTGGCGGTGTATGGGTGGCGGGATAGGGGGGGATTTGCGAGCCGCGGGGAGGGGCAACGTGCGGCGTTGTTGCCGGTACAATGACCGGAGGGAGGGGGTGGGGAAGTAACGACGCGAGACCTCCCAAAAGGGCTTTCGGTTTATTTTTCAACACGCTGCCGGCCGCGTGTGACCGGCGACTTTCACCGCTCCACCCTTTTCGTCGGTCTTTTAAAAGAGCATAATTCATTTTTACAATGAAATTTAATCTAAGTGTAATATATACGGATAAGCGCAGTTTATCGTTGGAATTTAAAGGAATTTTGTTTGTTTTTTTCTTTTATTATTATTATTAAATTGTTCGTCGATTAAAGGACTTAGTGTAATCCGAGCTTATCTAGTTATTGTAAACGCAAGTGGTATACATTTGATAATCATCCAAAGATTAAATATTAATAAGAAGCATATATATTATAATCGAGTAAAGGTAACCATCGAGCTGTTACATCGTTATTTTCTTATAATACGTCCTTGCACCTTGAAAATTGTTGGATAATTAATGCAGCTGAACGAGTCAAAAGGGAAAGCTTTTAAATATGCAACAGAACGGTGAATATACGATTAATCACCAGGTAAATGATCTTTTTTCCGGCAGAATGAAAATATTTTTTATTTATTTATTTATTTATTTTTTTTTTTTTCGAATCTCGATTACTTTTATGCATGCGCGACTGTAGCACTCTGTTTGCGAATGAATAAATTGTGCAATCATCGAGTAACACGGCGAATTCCGATGAAAATCCAATTTGCGAACAGCATTATTATATATATATATATATATTTTTTTTTTTCATCGATACTTCGCGTATTAAATTTTGCCTGTGTACTTACATCGATGCAAATTGATTTAATCGATTGAACCGCGCGGACGCGAACGTTCGCCGCGCAGCTGGAATTCTAGCCGTTCAATTAATGCCGAATCAAATTAATTATTGAATTATTTTAGGCGCAAGGTATATTCAAATTGGAGGTGATACGTGTCGTTACGTCGTCTCCATTTGTCGCCGTTACGACGGTGAAATTTCATTAATTTTTATCACTGCTTTTGTATAAAATATCATTGCACGTAGGTTTCCATTAACCGCGACGATTTTTTGAACGATGCCGCTTCTCGTAATTTTACAGATCGGCGAGTGCGTTACGTTATCGACGATTTGAGACCGGTACAACCAGCGTCTCGCAGAACGCAATAGGCTGATAGAGCACAAAAGCTGCTCTTCCTGCATTATACGATTCGAGGGCTACGTACGCGTAGAGTATCTCGAGAAAAAAAAAAAATTACCGGCCCGCCCGGATTTATTCACTCGTGTCGAGAAGGCGCACCGAGAAAGGTGGTCTTTTTGGTTCTCCGCAACGGGGGGCGGCGGGGGGGGGAGGTTGGCGAGGGAGGTGGATCAGGGATGCGGAGACGGACAGCGACGAGGACGGTCGGGCGTGACTCACCGCGTCCCAGGGCGCGCCCTCCCGGCCCCTCTTGTTCCTCCGGCAGCTCTTCAGATACGTCCTTATGCGCTTGCGGGCGCGCTCCGCGAATTCGGGAAACTGCCTCGTGCAGCTGTCGATTATCGCCTGGATCTTCTCCTTGGGCTGCTTCGAGATCGGCACGATGCGGTCGAGGTTCTCGTCGACGAACAGCCTCACGAACATCTGTGGGGTGGGCGCGGAAAATCGGGATGTTGAGATATCGACTTTCGTGTTTTTTTTTTTTTTTTTTTTTTTTTTTTTAATTTATCATTGTTTTTTCTCCTTTTTATTTTTTTTTTGGATTTTGAAAACTTTTGCGGGTTACGGCTCGCCCGGTCGTATTTCGATTCGTATGCGTGGTCTCGGGTTCGGATTTTGATTAGAATCGGTGGAGGCAATTCATTCGCAATTGGACTTTAACGTTGAGACGAGAAAATAGCACGCAGATCTAACGCGGATGTAAAAGATTCAGGGTGTAAAATTAAAAAAAAAGCAAAGAAATACTTATTACTCGACTGTAAAAAATGTAAAAAATAAAAAAAAAGTTGATTTATACCGTTTTTATATATATGATATATAAAGTTTATATTTTTTTATTATGTACGTCTTGTTGAATATAATGTAGGGCCTTAAAAATCTAAATTCACACCACTCGAAGCAGTAGTAAGACTTATTTACAAGCTTCTAATTGTTTAAAGATATTATTATTAAACAGAATTGTTACTGAATAATCAAAGTGCATTTCGTTTAATCAAGTTGACAAAATGATATATATATATATATATTTCACATACGAACTCATTTGGTTCGCTTACATAAATGGAATTTTCCGATAATATGCGAATTAAAAGTTTGCGCGCACTTCTTACTAAAGCTTTAAGTGGTCCGGATCGAATAAAAAGGCCTCGGATCTCGTAAATTGTAGACAATAACGACCGTCTGACTATTTTTACCAGAGTGGATAAATTTTACGTACGGTATGCATTAACATATAGCATGTACATTAAGGCGCGTATCCGTATGTACTCCTCGGCGTAATTAAATTTCTTGCGCGAGATCAATAATTACGGCAGCTGATATTTCAACGCGATTCGGGACGCGCGCAATCGTAACACGAAACGATATCGCACGCGGTTACGAGCGCTTTCAAGCGATTTTTCACGATTACGCCTCTCTTTGAAAATCATCGCAAGTCGTTCCGAGCGCTCGCGCGCGATCCACCGTCGATTTCATTGAGACGCATTTTACAGCAATGGAACGGATCACGAATCGCCTCGCCAAGCGCGAGCGGACGCGCGCGAGCTTAGCCCTCTAAACGTATCGGTAAATAAATAAATAAACAAATTAATAAATAAATATATATATGTAATATATATATATATATATATATATATATTTGTGCGCGCATCGGATAACGGGCTCACGTTAAAAGCCTTGAGGCGCTCCGGATCGTGATGGCGCGGATCGAGCCTCTCGTCCACGTCCTCGTCGTCGTCGTCCTCGTCCTCCTTGTTGCCGCTGCTGCTGGTCTCGTCGTGGGCGCTCCCGGCCCCCTCGCCCGTCGGGCTCAGCTCCCGGTCGCGGCTCGCGCTCCCGCTCCCGCTCCCGCTCCGCCGATCTCGAGGGCGTGGACGAGCCCGGTGGCGGGGTCTTCTTCAGGCTCATCGTGTACGAGGCCCAGAGCGAGGCCATGTCCTCGCCGGCGCCGACGGGGGCGCCGCCTGGGCCGCCTCCGCCTCCGCCGTTGCCGGTGCCGCCGACGCCGGCCCGCCGCCGCCGCCGCCGCCGCCGCCGCTGCCACTGCCGCCACTGCCGGGCAGGCCGCCGGCGCCGCTGGGGGTCGAGCCGAGCTCGGTGATGTCGGCGCTGCCGTTGCGAGAGTCTGAAACATTCGTGGATTGCGTTATACGCGTGGATGTAGAGACGGCGATAGGTGGGCCGATAGGCGGACAGATTAAGTCCATAGAGGACTCGCTGTCCAGCACGATCAGCGGTTTACTTATTAAAAACTTTTGACGGAAGCAAGAGGACTTTTTTTTTAAACGAAAACGTCCCCCCCCTCTACATATTGGCCGATACTCATAATGTGTTTATACGCAAAGTAACAACAAAGAAACAAAAATATATGTAAGTAAGGGAAGAGAGAGAGAGAGAGAGAGAGAGATGAGAGAGAGAGAGAGAGAGAGAGAGTAGCGTTAGATTATAATGTGCGCTTGTATATGATAGACGTAATTAAGGTATACCCTTGAGAGAAGAGGAGGGCGGGGACTCGACAGGCTAATTCAATGGACGGCGAGAGAAAATTTAGCTGTAATTACACGGTCTGGTGTCATTTTAAGGTTACCGATCGGTTGGAAACGCATTGCCGCAACAGAGAAACGACGGTGATAATGCCAATGACGCGGCACGATTGACGATTTTTTAATCGTTGGAAAGGAAAAAAAAAGAAAACAAAAAAACAAAATGTGGACGTCCGATCAAAAATATGCCGCGTTTACTCCACCGGCGTATCGTCAGAGCGCCGTGTCGATTAGCTGCTATCGTTACTCTCAATTAGGCGAAGGGTGCAGCGCGCTCGTTCGCCCGACGATTTCTCTCTCTCTCTCTCTCTCCTTCCATCTGTACGGGAAATTTCGAGCGATCGAATTTTTTTTTTTGCTTTCTACGACCCTCCTCCATCCATCGACAGCGTTAAAGTGGAATGGCGTTGACGGAATCGACGAGGAGCGCGTGGCTCGTTGATACGGCTGATAATAATATGTGTCGGAGGAGGGCCGATCAAAATCGCCGGGGTGCACTGGTATGTTTGCCCGCTCGAAAATTCTAATAATTACAGGAGGCCAATTGTTCGCGCGGGACGGCGCGTCTATGCAAACGACGGCGGCCCCTTTGACAATTGCTCGGCCGCGTGACACGCCTGCACGTCAACGCCAAAAGTCGCATGGCGCGAGGCGATTTTCGATGTGCAGAAAAAGGGTCGCGCTTATAATGCAATATATGGTGGCGCTGCTCGAGACAATTTGTTCGAGCTTTAATTGGAACACGTCAATGATTACACGCGGAATTGTAAAACTTGACCGGCTCGCGGTTATTAATACACGTATCAAATTGCAATGCGTACAAGCAGAGCTATGGGCGAAGACTTTTGCGCGATTTTTACGTACGAACTGATCATATATCGACATGAAGTAATTCGCATTGTTCTATACCTACAGATTCGCATTATTTTTCAATTAAGGCTAAAACAGATTGAAATTGCATTGCGATAATTAATATATGGATATGTATATCATTAAGTACCGCGCGTTTACACATCCATGACGCACTTACTTTCAGAACATCGATCAAATTACACCGTGCCGAGCTTTATATCACCGTTGAATTTTTAGAATTTAATTAGTAGATATCACCGATAACAGAACAAGAACAATGTGTGCGGTTTTACTAGATTGAAAATACATAGCTGTATTTACATATAGATATATATTTTTGAAGAATTTTAGATTGATCCATACGTACATATATATATATGTATATATAATGACAAGCAGCCGATCCAAATGAGAGGGCCGATTATTAGCCGGGCATCCGGGGTCGGGCGTGAAGCAAAATAAAGGATAGTTGCAAGGAAAAGGAAAGCTGTAATAGACGATGAGCCTCTTAAGGTGCGTGCATCGCGGGCCCGTCTCTCTCTCTCTCTCTCTCTCACTCTCGCTCGGACCCTCCCGCCCCGTCCCAGCACCGCTCCCCCGCTCACCTGTCAGCGTGACGCCGTTGCCCATGCCGCCGATGCTGTTCGCCGTCGACGATATCGCCGACTGGCCGGAGGTGGGCGCGAGCCCGTTACTGCCGCTCGCCACCACCGTCGTCGCGCCGGGCGACAGGCTCGTCACGCAGTTGATCGCCGCAGCGGCCGCGGCCGCGGCCGCCTGCGCCTGGGCCTGGGCCTGGGCTGCTGCCAACGGCTGGCCCTGGCTCGACTGGACGACCTGGCCCTGGGCCACGGATCCCTGGGCCCCCGGATTAGCCACCGCGCCCGGCACCACGCCGCCCTGGGCCTGGGCCTGCTGCTGGAGGCTGTAGTTCCAGGCGAGCAGCATCAGCTTCAGCTTGTCCGCGTCCTTCATCAGCACGCCTGTCGACACGGGGGCGTGTGTTGTTGTTGTTGTTTTTTTTTTTTCATTTCTTTTGCAATTTCGCTTCTAACGCCCTACTTGCGAAGGGCAAGCGCAAGTTTGCAAGTGTATATGGGCACGGGAATCGATAGTACTGTTTAGGGGACGGAAGGGGGGGGTGAGGACGCGGAAGCTCAAAATCCAGCTGGCAAGTATAATAATTTTGAGATCGCTCGTTTAAAAAGAGTAAGAGAAAGAAATTTTTTTACAATAATCCTCGCGTCTACGCGACATTTGGGGGCGGGAGGCAGTAGCTCGTTAATGCTTTTCTCATTCACGGAAAATTTGGCACTTTTGCAATTCACGATGCTTGCTTGATTGACTCCGCGTAAACACAATGTACGATATATCGGAAAGTGCGCGTAATATTCGCGAGAATTTTCGCGCACGTTTTATTCTCCGTGATCTCGTCTCGACGTTTCCCCCCCCCCCTCTATCTTCTCTCTTTTCTACGGTGGCCGAATGCGACAATTCTTTAAAACAGTCCCATGCCGCGATGATCGAGTATTATGTGAGGGACGATTAATAGGTGAACAATATCCGCTCGAATCATCGAAGCACGTTCAACTGTGGGTGCGGATATCTTTCGTCTTAAATTAAAATTTTCCATTCAACTCGTCTCCGTCTCGTTAATTCGGTGAATGCGATATCGCCGTTGCAAGCGAAGCTGTTCAGGGTCGTACGCGCGTGCATAGGATCGAGACGGCCAGTCGCCCTTTACCAATAGGCACCGCGAGTGTTCTAGCCCCGGGTGTTCTTCCCTTCCTTGAAATAACGTCGATTTTTCCTTTATTTATTCCAAATACTCGTAGTTAACTCGTAGTAACGTTTTCGATATATATAGAGCTCGTCAAAAAAAAAAAAAATAATAATAATAATAATAAAAAAACAAATTTCAACTATATTCGTTATTACATAGAAATTTTCGTAAATAAAACGGTGAATTGAGTCAATGTATATCTATATAATTTATATTATATATAAGAAGTATGCGGCAAGCGTAAGTTAAGTACGAACATAAAGTTTAACACTACCGACATTCTTCGTAAATCTGATAAAGGCCCAGACGGTTATCATAAAATTGCCTTTCGAATCGACAAGTTCGAAATAATTATACTCGATACATCGTTGTCGCAATTTTCAAATCAAGCATTGTCGTGTGCACATTTTTTCCTTTTTTTTTTTTTTTTTTTTTATTCTTTCGATTTCCAACGAGATGAATGAGGAGGCAAAAACAGAAATCGAACGCGATGGGAATGGCATTTAATCCAAAGTGAATTTTGCGACTAAATAATTTAATCGCCCATATCGATTCCTCCCATTAATCAAACGCGCTCGCGGGACTAATTGAATATAATACGTTAGAATTCAATGAAAATTCCGGGGTTTCGCACTATCTGTGTTAGCTTAAAATACGAATCCATATTCATTCTCTTTCGGGATGGGGGATTATCAATTTTATATATATATATATATATATATATATATATATATATATATATATATCTACGGGAGACGGGCCTTCAGAGTCTAACGAGGAAAAAAAAAATAGTGGAAGAAATGAAGGTATGCCGTAATTATAGGCCGATAGATGAATAATAATGGAAGGTGTGCTCACTCGAATAATGATCGTCCTCCGATATATCAGTGGGCTCCGGAGTCGAGATGTTCTCCTGTAACAGAACAAACAAATACAACATTAATGCCGATGCATATACAGCACGGGAATCGAGAGTTTCGTCTCTTCCCCCCCCCCTCTCTCTCTCTATCTTTATCTCTCTCCCCGGCATTTATCAAACGACCTGATAAAAAGTTAACGACTCTTGCACGTTTTGCATAAAAATTATAGGATATTAAACTTCTGTTTGACTTTCGATGCTTAACCCATTTTACGCTCTGGACTTTCGTTTTTTCTTTCTCTCTCTCTCTCTCTCTCTCTCTATCCTTTTTCCCCTTTTCATTTTTTCGCAATACATAATACACATCGATATATTTATTGCTGCTTTTTTTTTTGTATCTTTCGGATTGCGTAACGGAAATGAATTGGCATTATGTGTTTTTTGATGGCTGTTTTAAGCCCGCACGTTAGATGCAATACGTCACGTTAATTGAGCGTATAGCGCCATTAAGTAGTTAAAGTCGGATTTAGTGAAACATTAAAATATGTGATGGTGTATAATGCATTAAACACTTGGTGAATCGCGCCGACTTTATGCTTATATTGTTTTAATGTAATTTTCTGCGCGTTTCATTTAATTACAAAGTTCGTTGACTTCACTTAAGATTTTACCTTTTATGGATTTTGAATGTCACCGTGTCCTGTACACATTGTTAAAGCGAAATATCTATAAAAGTGTCATAAGTGTTTTTGGCCCAACGAAAGTTGAACAGTGATAAATATCAGAATATTGTTGACACTAGATTATATTGAAAGTCATGACAATCTACTGTCTCTTTAAAAGAATATATGAATGTGTGCTACATCTGATCGACGGAATGAATGACTCCTGATTACAGGTAATTTATTGAATCGGGAGAATGGCGACGATATATCTCGTACCTACCTTTATTTTACCGATAGAATCATACCGTTCATATATATACATATAAATGATTCAAGAGCTAAACATATCAAATAACGATCTTGGCCTTTGTTTTAGTCTAAATATTGCCGTATATCTCTTAACTAAGTGCGGGCGCTTAAGAGTTTACAGAAAAAGAGGCTTAATGGCGACACTTACTCGGAATTTATATTTTACCATAAATAATAATAAGTAATAAAAATGGGGTTTTAATATTCATGTGGCCATTTTGACGACGAGGCATTGCCATTTTTACGAGATAATATTGAAAGGATCGCGGCACTGTGCCCGTACGTTAACTTCTCGGCGAAATGTTCATTGCTATATATTTATTGCGATTTCGCGTATGTTATACCTTTAAAGCGAATCAATCTATTAGAAGTACGGATGACCTAAACAGCCGCAGTACTTATAGGAATGTTTGATTCAATTCTGCGTGACGCGCGACTCAAGTTTTTCGGAGAAATAGGCAAGCGAAAGTTCAATTATACTCGGTCGCGTATGACAGGAGAACCATCCCCGAGTTCTCGAGCAATATTTTTTGCCAATCCCTCGAAGGATGCTGAAAATTTTCCTCTTATCGCAACGTGGACATCGATTCGTCCAACGTTATTGAGTGATATTTTCCATAACAATCGAGCAAATACTTCGAAGGATCCCTATGGATCGTAGGGTGGAAGCGTAGCCTTGCTCCGACCCGGATAATCAGCGTTCGCGCCTCGTTCTGCGTCATCGTCGTTAACCAACGATTAAAACGGCTTCTCCGCGTTTTTCGTTTTTCACCGAAAAGGAAAGGGAGCTCAGGGCAAAGGGGAGACGCGCACGCTCGTGGACGGGCGCAGAGTCCGGCAGTGTCGCGCGCGCTTATTTTTGCAAGGTGCGCGGAGCGGTGCGCGCATGTACATTGTATATACCATGAATACATATATCTATATATATATATATATATTTGTGTGTGTTTGTGCGTGCGAATATCCATGTATACGTATACGAGCATTACGTATTATATGGGCGCAGTAGCCTCGTCGTGGAGAGCGCAGCGCGGTGTACGAACGGCGCATTATAAAACTTATTCGCGTGTCAAAGTCTATTACATATATAGCGTGTGCGTGCGTATATATATATATATATATATATAATATATATATATATATATATATATATATGTAAGCGCTGGCGTCGCTATTTTGCGCAACATCGGAAGGTCGACCGGGTGTTATATCGTCGAGGCGCGCGCGAGCGCCGAGAGCGTACTGGCATGCTTAACACGCGCACATGCACGCACACTAATCGCACTCGGGGAGATATAGGTTCAGTTGGATTTGCGGTGCGGACAAAGCGTGAAGGGGCGGAGGAGGGGGGGGGCGGGGTAGAAGGAGGAAAAAGCGCGTCGTCGGAAAAGCAGCGGCGTTCGTTCGTCGTTGCGCAAACGCGAGTGTAACCGACGCGCGACGACCTCTTTCGCAGATTACCCCGGCTGCTGTTCTGCGCTTCGATGCCCCCGCGGCGGGACGGGGGAGGCAGGGAATGGAGGCAGGGAGTGAGAGAGAGAGAGAGAGAGAAAGAGAGAGAGTCGCCGCAGAGCATAACGTACGCCTCGATTGGTTATAGGTACGATTCTCGGTGTATGCATAATAATATATATAGGAATACAAGACGTACCCGCACACGCACGCACTCACATATGCATCGAACGCGTGCGAGAATTGGCGCACGGCACTGAGCGTGCATATATATATATATATATATACACGCTTGGCCGCGCGGCTTTTTTTAATTAGTGCCCTCGACGCGAATATTAGTCAAGAATGCGCAGCGCGACGTAAGGTTGTGGCGGGGGAGAGTCGTATAACGGCGGTCGAGGTTAAAAGCAAAATTTTTCGTAGATATATATATATATATATATATATATAGAGAGAGAGAGAGAGAGAGAGGGAGAGAGAGAGATAGCGCGGCGGGAGGAGGAGGAGGAGAGGGACAAAAAGCCGCAGGGAAACGAGCGTTTCTTCTCTTCGCTCTTCCCCGCTACTCACCCGCCCTCCTAACTCGCCATCCTCCTTCCCGGGATGCCTTATCCAGGTGAACATCGCTCGCGCGCGCACACACAGACAGAAACGCGCGCAAACGTGCAAATGAGAGGCGGATAAATCCGTGTGCGTGCGGCCTGGTGCCGCTCCGACGTTCACGGGTAGCGCGGACGCGCAGTGGACATTTACCGCGAGGAGATACGTAAGTAGGCATGGAAGTGGAGGTATAAATCTAATATGCACGCGGTGCATTCTCCCCGCGCGGGATTCTTTTTTTTGGGATGGTATATATATATATATATATTGCTTTTCATGCTGTACCATAATGGTAATGTAGGCGACGTTAGGCGATTAGACATATTTACTATGCGTATTATTGCTTTATCAATGAAAAACTGGGCCAGCTCTCTTACCACTTATTATGCAGGTGCACTACGTGCCGGTTATAATATCGGATTATTTTTACCTATAAATTGGAAGCCTTTAGCTAGACACACAAGGTGAAAGCATGACCAAACGAACTGAATTTCACGATTGGGAGCGCAAATTTGCTTTCCAAATTTTTCGTATTGCAATATATATATATATATATATATATATATATATATATATATATATAATATAATACGATGATGATGATAATGATAATGACAATAACAATAATAATAATAAAAGCAACAATAATAATAATAATAAAAAAGGCGCGGTATATAAAGGAAATGACAATGCTACCACGGAAGCTGCCACCTCATTCCTGTGCGCTTTATAACGAAACTGAAACGCGCGTCCATCTCTCTTATTTTCTCTCTCTCTCTCTCTCTCTTCTCTTTTCCACTCGGTAGATATATATAGAATTCGAGGCGAATCGCGAATAGAGTCCGAATATATACACCCTGAATATTCCATGTGGCTAAGCTTTTCCCAGCGAGATCGGGCATCGATCTCCTCTCCGAATAAATGCATTAAATCGAGCGCGGCGGGCTCCGTGGAAATTCGTCTCACCTCCACGCTACCCGGCGAGGGGGTGAAGGGTGGACGGAGAAAGGGGGGGTGGGGTGACTGCAGCTCAGCAGCGAGCAACTCTTTTTAATCATTCAACAATTTGTAAGGAGCGCCGCGGATTCCTCCTAGCATCGGGATCGCGATCCCCCTCCCCCTTCCGCCCTACCTCCCCCCCTCCTTTCGCGGACCGTACCGCTCGTTCGCTGACTGATTCCAAACGTGCGCGCATACACACACACACACACACACACACTTACACGTGCAGGCATCCGCAGCGCGTACACACATACAGTTGCGGAGGTTCTGTCCTGTTTCACCTACGCGAGAGAGAGACAGAGAGAGGGAGTCGCTTCCGGCGGATGTACCCTGATAAATGGGAATCTCACTGCGAGCGAGCGAGCGCGCGCGGGCGCGTACACCCGGGGCCGAGAGGGGGCGAGGTGGAGAGGAGAAGAGAGTGAGAGAGAGAGAGAGAGAGAGAGAGAGAGAGAGACAGAGCGCAGGCGGCGGGCACCTACGGCTCTCGGCGCGCGGAGCTCTTGTTTTTTAATCAACTTCTCCGCGCGCTCTTCCCTTTTATTTTCGTCGTGCTCGCGGCGCTCGGAGCGTCGCGAGCCCCCGCGGGCGCGACAAAGGAAATTCCAGATGCTCGCGCGGGGACCGAGGGTGGGCGTATCCACCGCGCGGCGGTCGTCGTGGCGCAACAGCGCGGCGGCGGCGGCGGCGGCGCGCCTGCGAGGCCGGCAGCGATCGGACCGCCGCGTCGCGGTGGGACCGCGCCGACGTTAGATTTGTTTATTGGCCGGCCGCAATTAAGCCACTTGCCGGGCAATTGTTGGGCCGCTCGCGGCCGGGGGGGAATTCCGCGGGCGGTCGGGCGGGAGCGACGGCGAGGAGAGCCGAGTAGATTCCGTAGACGCGTGCGTAGGAGAACCGGGTCGGGGGTCGGGCGAGGATAGCTGCTCCCTTTTTTTTTCTTCTTTTTTTTTTTCTTTTTTTTTGCTGTCTTCTTTATGTATATACGTACGCATAGATATTTATGCAGGATCCGCCGCGATCAGCCGTCCGGCGTGCGCGTACGGGCGTCGCTTCTCTCGGCTCGCCGTGTGCCAGCGCCATGGCGGCTCCCGCCCGTTATTATTCAACTTGGCCAAGGCCGGGCGCTCGTTCCGTGTGTCTCGCTCGCGGAGAAAGTTTTTCAATACTTCGTATAAACAGCCATCCACCCACCCACGCGCGCACACCCACACACACTTATTAGCATCCACGTACAAACACCTATACGGTGCGTCGGGGGTGCGGATCGAGGGGAATTCTATTTTTCGCGGCGAGGGCGGCGAGCTGCGAGGGGGATGGAGGGACGGAATACGAGAAGGACGACCCGACGGGTGGAAGGTTGATGAAGATGGACGCGCGCCGCAGGTCTCTGGCGTCGTCCACTCCCCCTCCCCCTGCCGCTCCCTTTCGCAATCGCGTATGTACGCTGCGCGTATCGCGTCCGCGAGGCGCTCGAGAAGCCAAAGGTTGATGGGGCGGGACGGGGTAGGGCGGGGAACGCGGAGAGACCGAGAAAGACGACCGACGCTCGGGAGCGAGGAGAGATGGAAAGTTTTCGTGTGTATGGACACAGGCGCGATACGTACGCGAGCCAGAGCGAGGGCGAGGAAGGGAAAGAGAACAGAGAGAGAGAGAGAGAGAGAGAGAGAGAGAGAGAGAGAGAGAGAGAGAGAGAGAGAGAGAGAGAGAGAGAAGATTGTTCTTTGAAATAAGGCTTGCATAATGTGGGCGCTCGCGCGCGTGTCGCTTAATAACGCGCGTCGCGCTGATGCCCGCGAGTGTCGGCGGTTCTTGCATATGTATGTATTATATATATATGGGCGCGCATATACGCACGATTGAGAGAACAGGCGGGAGGGGGCGAAAGAAAAAGGAAGAAAGAACGGAAGGAGAGAAAGAAAGGGAGAAAGAGCACAAGGAGGAGGCAGGGTCTGCGGACGTACGAGTATATATATAATAATGCCGAGGCCCGCGATGGGCACCCGGAGTCGACTTTACCTTACTTGACCCCGGCCACAACGAGGGACAATTGGGTGTAACAGTCTCCCCATTCGCTCTGTCTGATGCGCGCGCGCGCGCGCGCGGGAGAGAGAAAGAGAGTAGAAAAAAAGACGGAGATGCGAGGGCGAGGCGGACAGGGGGCGGGAGGGGTGGGGTAGACAGCGGACGAGCGCGTGCACAGATGTATAGCCGTGAGCGAGCAGCCCGGAGAGAGAGAGAGAGAGAGGGAGAGAGAGAGAGTGAGTGAGTGAGACGGGGACGGAGACGGAGAGAAACAGACAGAGAGCACATAAGTGCTTCCACGAATTCACGAGCGTGTAACGCATTCATTATCCTGCCGTCACCGCTGCGCGCGGCTCGCTCGGCTCGACTCGCTCGCTCGCGGCCGCGCGCGCGCGCTCGCCTGCGCCTGGCTTCATATTTTCACCGATGGCTCGGCTCACCGAGGCTCGGGGGCACCGCCGCGCTTGGCGAACGGACTGGTCGGCGACGCGGGGCACCCGGAGAAAATTCATTTTCCGCTCCTTCTTTTCTCCATTTCGTGCGCATATATATAACACACACACGATTGCGTATATACGTGTGTATAATATATAAATTACATGCGCCCGAGATGTTTCTTAACGTTGCGCCGCGACTTTTGGCACTGGATCGAGGCAGCGGCCGCACGGGGGTAATTATTTGCCTATGCGATGATCAGCGTTGGTGCCTTTGTAAATGAGCCGTCCTATTCTTTGACTAGGAGACCGCGACATTTCTCATATATATATATATATATATATATATATATATATATATATATATATATATAAATATATGAACCATTTCCAACTGAAAAGTTAATCTTTGCGCTAAACGATGGCCGGCATTGCGACTGACATTTCGCTTTAACGATTAATTTCGGCCTACTGTAATAATAATTCATTAGATCGTCTTTGCCAGTGCCGTTTGTTAAGCTACATGACCAGCGTACAAGTTACTAACGAGCAATGGAACAAGCCATTTTGAAAAATCGGGCATAGAGTAATTTCCTGCATGAATCTAAAGAGGTTCGATTACAAAAAAAAAAAAAAAATCATTTTAAAATTATTTCCAACTGGGCCTGGAACTCGAGAATTGATATTTGTATTAGAAAGTAAATGAGCAGCATTATTGAATCTAATCGACACTTGATGTAATAGCAGCATTATAGATAATTATTAATTTTGTATTGAATCAAAAGTATACCATACCACTGACGATTTTAATGAAAAGCTCAAAATTCTAATTTTTTAAGTGATTCCAAATCGAAATGCGAATGGAAATGATCCCAATTACAATTTTATAAAAGCATTGCGTCATTTGTAACGTTCAACTGCACGGTCTTTCTTAAATTAATTCCAGATACGGCGCCGAATTTCATTACTTCGGCTCTGCCATTGT
Organism: Sycobia sp. Sy_11; assembly: GCA_018907035.1. Taxonomy (NCBI): domain Eukaryota; kingdom Metazoa; phylum Arthropoda; class Insecta; order Hymenoptera; family Epichrysomallidae; genus Sycobia; species Sycobia sp. Sy_11. Next base: position 3,799,552 of record JACCIC010000035.1, on the reverse strand, counting down.
GTTTGGCGTCACTGCTCAAAAGGTACGCAATGTCAGAATTTCGATCTGCTCTTGAAATGCGTATTCGTGATTCGCTCTGTTACGAAAAAGAAAGGATTTCAGTGGTAAGTGCGTAAATATTCCACCGTTTATCGAATGCGATCTCGATTTGCATTGGGCAAGCAATGGAATGCTCGCTTAATTTACCGGTGCAAATGCGACGGCTTTTTTTTTTTTTTTATTAAAGCGAAGCGTATATATATCTACGGATTCGAATTGATGTTATTCATTAGCTCGGCTTCCTGAGGATAATAAGATTTTCTCGACAATTTGAATTTCAATTCTATCAATTGATACAAATCCTATCCGACGTTTATTTGTTTATTTCACTACTCTTGTACTATGAACAGCTGTAATAAGTTTTACGCATTTGTATGTGTTTTAAGATAAAAAGAAAATTTTTGACTATACTCATGCTACACATTATTGTATAAACTAATTTTTACTCAAACCTTCTGCGAATCCCTACCAAGAATTATAAACGGTATACGAGTTCATATACAGTGAATATGTAGAAAATATCTAGTAAATCCATAAAGTCAATAGATAGTGGAACGTTGCTCTAAACATTCTTCACACCATTTTGTAGAAATCTAAAAGTAAAGAATTATCAACCTGACCGCAAGCTATATTCAATAAATCAAACATACCACTCGTAATTATTTTTACAATTATCCGAAGCCAGCGAGTATCGCGCCGCGCACCTATCAATCATTCCCCCCCACGCGCGCCGGCAAATTGTATTTGATTTTCGAATTTGCATAATGACATAATTATTCATAATTATACGCCCGTATCGCCCGGAAGCCTTATTTATTCCAGGTCGTCTAAAATCGAGCGCACGCCCCTTCGACGAATTTGCGCTCGCAAAGCGATATTATCCGTAGCTTAAAAATTTCGTTTCGATCGCGCCTTCTGTATAAAACGCGCACGCATGGAAACACACACAGACACACACACACACACACACACACACACACACACACACACACACATATACGCAGATGTATAGAGAAGCGCGTGTGGCCGTCTGCGATCCGCGAGTGTGTGTACGACGTATGGAGGCGAGAACCGCGAGGCCCGCCGCATCGCCCCGCATGCGGGGAACCGTGCAAAAGAAGAACGGCCGGAGCGCAGGGAGGAGATGGAGGAGGAGGAGGAGGAGGAGGAGGGGCCCGAGGGGGTCGGGCGGGCGTAGAGGGGCGACGGAGGAGGGAGGAGGAGAGCCCGCGCTCGCACCAGCGGTCGATGCGCGCCTATATAACGCATCGCATTCAGCGATGACGCAGCTTTTGACTCATAACGAGATGAGAATGCGGCGCTCCATCGGCAAGCCAGTTGCGTTACAATATTGTGAAGCGCGGTGCGCTCGCGCTAGGCTCCCGCCTCCCCGCCCACTTCCCCCATCTCGCTTACTATCTTTATAAATATATATATATATATAATAAGCATGGCGCGTTCCTCCTCGCCGGAGCCGGGCGCGTGTTCGGCGCGGCTGATGCTTCTACCCGCGGCTCGGCATCGACTTGGGCGGATCGAGGGAAAGAGAGACGCTCCACAATAACGTGGCGAGCGACTCCACGGCAGAAATACGTCTCCACTCGTTCGACACCTCGCGACCGCGCGCGTCACAGCTCCCCCATCCATCTTTCCCTCCCACCCCCCCCCGCCGCCGCAGCGGGGGAAACTCGGCCGATCTGCGCGAGACGCGCGGGCTCGGCCAAAAGGAGCCGTTGACACTAACGGGAACGCAGCGTCGGAAAGGGGGGCGGGCTGGGGCGGTGAGATTTCGCGAAGCTGCGGGATATAAGACTGATTCTCCCGCCCCCCTTCCTCGCGCGCTCCTCGTCCGGCACTGCGGTGGCCTCTTTGGAGCGGCGTCGGGTGCGAGCTTCTTAAAAAGAAGCGAGATGCCGTCGTTCCTCCCCCCCCCTTCCCCGGTCCCGCGCCGCGCTCGCTCGTTAGCAGTAAATAGCCTCACGCTACCGCGCGTGAGCGCACGACTTTCGTAATTCCTTCTCTCCCCCCCCCCGCCCGCCAGCCCCGCTCCCCTTCCGACCGCTCTCCTCCTCGACTCCGCGCGGACTCTCGCGGCCAGGCCGGACCGCGGTGCTTTCTTTTTTTGCCGTGCGGCTCGCTCGCTCGCTCGCTCGCTCGGCCGCTCGACGGGCGATCGTCGTCGTCGTCGTCGTCGTCGTCGCGGTCTTATCAAGCCTCGTTTCGTTTTTTTTTTTTTCGCTTCCTGCTGTCAGAGCTATACGCTGGCACGGCAACGCAGGCATCGCCGGCCGTATATATATACACGAACACACATATATGTATATATGGGCTCTCCGGCGTATATTACGCGGCTCTCCGCCCCTGCGCGCGCGCGCGCGCTCGCCGCCAGCGCTCGCAAGGCTACCCGAGCGAGCGCTTTTATCGCTCTTGAGAAATTTTTGCCTTCGCCTCGCCGCCGCCGCCGCCGCCGTTGCCGCGCGTCGACGGGAGAGCGAGAAAAAAAGGAAGGAGGGGCGAGGGGGGAGAGCGAGAAAGAGCCAGAGCGTCCGCGGACGCTTTTTTTACGCGCGCACGGGCCATTTTAAATTCGAGTCGCACCTTTCGGTCGACCCCCGTCCTCCCTGTCCCTTCCCACTGCTCCGCCCGCCGCCTCCCCCTTCCCCCGACCGCTCTCGTAAGTCGCTCCACAGCTTATCGTTGACGGTATATATATTATATATATATATATATATATATATATATTGGTAACCTTGAAGAGAATAAATGTAAGTGGAGAATGGAGTACGTAAAACGCGAGATTTAAAGAGCGCCCGCGTCTCTCGCCCCGCGTCACGAGAAAGCGTATAGGGAGCATCGGGAGAGGACGAGGGAAAAGTTTTTATTTCTTGCGCTCGCGCCCTTCTTTCTCCTTCTCCCTCGTCTCTCTCGCTCTCTCTCTCTCTCTCTCTCTCTCTCCCCTCACTGACTTATTTTTTTCTCTCTGTCTCAAAGGCGTCGTGCGAGCGCGGTCGCTGTATACTGTACATATACATATATGTATATAGGAAGCAGGGCTATATATTTTTTGAAAGGTTACACTTCGTGATCGTGCCGCTATTTTACTGCTGCGCAGTTCAACACGCGCGTACACTTACACGGGCACACATGAGTATATAGAGGAAGACGAAGCGTCCAATAAAATGGAATTTCCCGCTGTACGCGCCCGGTAACGCGTGGAATCTCTATTCTGACTTAGGAATCTGGGTCCCTAAATGTAGGTATAATGCTTCATACGCGTGTATATATATAGATCAATATTTCACTTTCCTCAGGCAGTCTATTCCTTCAGTATATTTAAATCGATAGTTATAATTAAATAAGCTGCGTAAATAAATACGACCGTATTGTAAAATAACGGAATCGTAAAGATTGCATCAGCATACACAGTTTTGCGGAAAGTAAATACATCGAGATTTAACAATTTAATTTAATCCTGTGTTTTTTCTCTTCATTATATATAGTCTCAATTATAATGCTAGCGTTTAAAGTAGATAACTACCGATCGGTAACGCACGCATACGGGACTCGGCGCAATTTATATTAATATCAAAGTAAGGAACGATTTAGCGTAAGATTTCATTACCGACTCCTCGGGATGCGTCGCGCGAGCGCGAGCGCGAGAGGTTTAAAATACAAGTGTCTATAAAATTTTTATATGAATACTCAGCCTGCAACTATGAAAACATCAGGGGCGATAGCCGTCCAAACCGGTAAAACTCGAGTACATTGAGAGACAGGGGCGAGGTAGGAATGGGGCGAGGCGGCTGCGGGGGAGGGGGGAGGGGGGAGGAGGGGGGGCAGGGATAGATAGAAAGAGAGAGAAAGGGGGAGAGCGAGAAAGACATCGTGGACCGTATAAGATACATATCTGAAAAGACGAGCAGTAAAAGGAGAAAAAGAAGGAGGAAAAGGGAGGCAGAGCACTCCGCGACGGTTGCCGATTCCAGACTCACACGCGCGCAACGCACCGAGAGGAGCCCCGAGAGAGGGAAGAGAGAGAGAGAGAGAGAGAGAGAGAGAGAGATATTCGAGAGTAATACCAAGGAGGAAAAAAAATCGAGGGGGCGACGGGGGGAGGAGGGGGCGAGCGGCGCGGGGCGGGGGGAGAGGCAGGAGAAAAAAGAAGCTCGGAGCGAGAGAGCCGCGCGTCGGCTTCGCCGGGCGTATAATGCGTATACGAGCGAGGCGAGCAGTAAGCGAGGAAGCCGAGAAGGGGTCGGGCGGGCGATGGCGGGGGATGGGGCGGAGGAGGAGGAGGAGGAGGGAAACCGAGCCCGTCGTCTTGCTTCTTCTTTCTCGCTCTCCCTCTGTCCTTCTCGTCTCCCCCTGCCCCCCCCCCCGGCTGCTATATAACGCGGAGATGTGCGTCGGCGAGCGCTCCTTGAGTTTAAAGGTGACCCAGGCGGCAGCGAATGTTGTGCGCATCCATGTGTGTGTGTGTGTGTGTGTGTGTGTGTACTATTGCAAACGGGCGTATATATTACTCCGTACAGCGGAAGAGAGAGAGAGAGAGAGAGAGAGAGAGAAGGAGGAAGGGGCAGAGCGAGAGAGGGAGATATGGACACCGAGGCAAGACATCCACGTGACCCATCAGGATCGGCGCTCGCGCGGGCGCGACCAGTCGGGGCGGTGACTGCCGGTACGCGCGTATATATAACGGACGTCATCGACCTCCGCAGCAAGGATCAAAGCAAGACGCGCGGGGCCCCGCTCGAGGGCGAGAGAGGTGGGGGGGGCGGGGAGAGGGGCGGAAGCCGCGCTCGCGCGCGGTAGAAAAAGGAGGCGCGCGCGCGCGCTCGCCAATTTCTCGCGAGCGAGCGAGCGAGCGCGCGCGCGCAGCTCTCGGCCCATTAATCTCCCCGCGCGGTGGCCGCGGCGGCGGTGGCGGCGGCGCGTCGGGCGACCCGCTTTCGCGGGCTCCGGCTCGAACGCTCGCTACACCACCACCCCCCCTCCCCCCATACCCCACGCCGCACCTCGTATACTTTTCGAAAATCGACGCTAACCCACTACCCCCGTTACTACCGTGGGTCCTCGTCGCTCGCTCGCTCGCCCGTCCGATCGTTCTTCGGGCGGGCGCGCGCGCACGTCTATCTGTACAATAATGCGTGCGCGTCGCGGACCGAGGGATGCGCGGGGAGTTTGCCAGCTGCGCGCGAAAACGCAACGGCCGTGGCATTATCGCCGCGCGGCGATCGCTGATAAGCGAGAATTTCCGCGTCGTCGTTGGAAAAATCGGAGGATCGAACGGGTTTGCAGATATTAGAATTCGAGTGGTCGTCGGCGAAGATCGATTTTGCTGGCGCGATTGGGAGTGACGCATAGATAACGCATGTGCATGGCAGTGCGATAACCTTGGCGAATTACGCCTCGCTGGAACGTAAACTTTACATATATATATATATACGTACGTACATATATACAATACATACATGAGCGCGCTTCTTGCCAGTTTTTTTCATTGTCTTTCAACCTCATACAATATAATTACGGACTCGACACGAATACAATGTCTTCCTTTAATTTATGCGGGAATTCTTTTTTTTTTTTTTTTTAATCTTACGCAGAATACATACGAGTTAGTTCAGGTGATTATTTTTTTTCGTAATGCATTAAAAATATTCGCGTCGAACGAATTGCCGTGAATCGAGGAGGTAAACTCGAGCATGTAGTATTAACATATAAAAAAAATCGAATTATTAATATCCCAGTAAAGTGTAATAAACATGCTAACAATTTGTGCACGAGTAAAAATTTTATTTAACGCAAAGAAGGCACCGATTCTGATACTGGTATCGCCACTTCAAAATTTTCTTCGTGAATTTTAATATCTATACTTAAATATTCCATAGCTTTCAATATATTGCAAATGTACCGTTAGTACTATAATTAGATTAATTGGAATAAATATATCTTTTGTTTTTAAATTTTTGCTACTTGAGTTTCATTCGCGTATATATATAATCATTTGACTCTGCTTTAGAATTTTTTCAATAGTAATTTATACAAAATGACGTAAAGTTAAATAATCGTGTTTAAAGCGTCACGCTTACAAGAATTGATAAGAATGTCGAAAGTCGATATGATTTTTACAGGAGACGATTTAACACACTTGCAGTCCGATTTTGCTGGTAGATGTTCCTGAAATCAGTTTTTAACGAATGTAATTCAGCGCGACTCGAGGACGGAATCGCGACGCCAATTCGTATTTTGAATTGTGAAGATTCCAACTTGCCGTTCGTGAACGTAAAGATTCCAACCGAGATTGCGAAAGAGAGCGACTTTGACCGAACGGTAACACGATGCAGTTCAAAATATTCAGTTCGAATCGTGATTTCAGTTAAACGTTACAGTCGTGGGATCTTTTTTTTTCACACTTTTTGCCCAATCGCCAGATATTTGGCAAGGCTCGTAACAAATGTCGCGACTTTGCCATTTTTCCGTGCCTATGACTGCGTTTAATTCACGGCCGAGGGGGGGGGGGAAATGTAAATGTCAGACAGTTTGGCGATCTTGTTGAGATCGCGAATAAAAGGAATTCAAGCAATTTTCATAAGCAATGTCAGTACAGACCTCGAAAGAAGTCCTTTAAAATTCATTTTCCTTGAAAAATGAAGGTACTATTGTATAATATTACTTCTCGATTTGCACCAAGGTATAAAGAATTACATTTTCAGGCGTGTATTCTTAAATTGAGCAATAAGTCCATAAAATTATTATTTGACGATTGTACATGGATCTGTCTATCTATCTATCTATCTATCCGACTGTGTATGTGTGTGAGTCTGCGTGCACGAAGCCGCGGGCACCGCTGACCATCTCTCCGGAAAGGCATCAGCCCCTCACCGGCGTTAACGCACCGGCATTCCTCGACGTGCCCCCCCCCCCGCACCCGCCGCCCCCTTGGAACCAGCACCGCGGCTGCCGCGCGTATCTTGCAGCCGCGAACGCATCTCTCTTCTCCCCCCTTTCTCTATACATCGCGGTCGTGCCTCTCGCTTATGTGTGTGTGTGTGTGTGTGTGTGTGTGTGTCCGTATGCTCGAAGGCCCGTTTCCTCCCCCTACTCTCCGCGCGCGCCCGTAGCGACGCCGGGGCCACCGGCCGCTCTGCCCCTCCGCCCATCCCCCGCGCGACCGGTGCAATCAGTATATACACGTATATACGCGCGCACCCCGCGGTTCCCGCGCCGCGCGCGCACCGCGTAACGAGCGCTCCCGCTCCCGGTGGGTGCGCAGCGCGCAGCGCGCGGCATCGGTGCGTATCGATCTTCGCGCGCGCTCGCTCGCTCGCTCGCTCGCTCTTTCGCCCGAGTCCGACGTTCGTGTATAATGCACGATTCCAGAAAGCCGGCCGGAGCGGCCGCCGTCGCCTCGCGCGCGCGGGCCCGACCTCGACACACAATTCGCGAGGCGACTCTCGGCGGGCAGCGGTGGCGGTGACTGCGGCCGACGCCGCCGCCGCCGCCGCCGCCGCCGAGCGTTCTTTCGGGAAATAATTGCGCGCCGCCAGCCAGGCGGCTGGTAACGGCCGCGCGCCGTATATACACAGAGCGGCCGGGCCGCGCCGCGTCTACGATCCGCGCGACCTCCTTTCCGCCCCTCTCCCGTCCCTTCCCGGCCCGACCGCCCCCCCCCGTGCAAGAGAGGTGCCGCCGTTGCCGCCGCCGCCGCCGCCGCCGCAGTCGCGTTGCACTCCGGAGCTCTCGACGACGAGGGGCGCACGAGAGGAGAGCAGCGGTCCGCCATCGGCACCGCCGCTCTCTTCCCTTTTCGCTCCCGTTGTTTTTTCGGCCGTGGGGCGGGGAGGCCGACGAGGCGACGGGGGAAGGGGGGCAGGAGGGGGAGGGGAGCCGAGAAGAATATACGTGTGTATAGAGATATTCGAAGGCGCGACGACGGAGACGAGGACGAGCCGAGCGAGCGAGCGAGCGAGCGAGCGATAACCTTCAAGCGAGTCACCGCGCCTGCCTCCTTTTGCCTCTCTCGCACGGCGCATCAGATTAAAAAGAATTCGCGCGCGGAGCTCTGCGCTCTGCGGCTCCCTGTGTATATGTGCATACACATACGGGCTGTACGTGTGGCTGTGCGAGCTCGCGCGCGCGCGCGCGCGCTTGGTTGCAAAACGCGCTGGTTGCCTCGGCTACGTGTATCTCTCTCTCTCTCTCTCTGTCACGTCGGTGTCTCGCTCTCGGCGCGATAGCGCGAATTGGGACAAGCTCGACGCCGCGGCGCTCTATCCTCTCCCGTCGCCGGGTTAAAAGCGCGCTCGTGGATGGCGCGACCGCGCGCGCTCCGTGATTTCGGAGGCTTGATAATGACAATCTGAATTTTGTCCTGCTTTTTGGCTTGCGCAAAAGATATACATATACATGGACGTTTATACATACATACATACATACATATATATATATATATATATATATATATATATCTTTACACATATATAGATAGTAGTTGAAAGAGTTGCGTAACGAAGCGTTTCGGTGCGCGTGCACGCGCGCGGATCAGTTAAAATGAGCTTTTCGACTTAAATTACGTTTGTCACAAGGTGCTCGTACGGGCCTACATGTATATACGTAACAAAGTCACCTTTGCTATATATACAATTTTTCATTTCTACTTTTTTTTCATATGATATAGTAGATACAGTGCAACGATTAAAGCCTTTGAGATATCGCACAGTTAAGTTCATATATACATACTATATATATATATATATATATATATATATATATATATATATATATATGATTACTTAAACTTTATATAGGTAAAACGAACCAGTCGTACTTTTTTTAAATTCAGCTGTATTTTTACTCTTTTTGACATTATTATTGTTGATGGATACGCGTCGATACCGCAAAAGCTCGTATACGCATTAAAATTTCATGCGCGCGCAATTCAGTCATAGTAGTTCGAGATTATTATAATGTATATATATATATATATATATATATATATATATATATATTCAACAACAAAACTGTCCACACACATGTACGACTTTGGTGCAAAAAGTCCGAGCTCGGTGCTTGCTCGTTCGAACGTGTTCGAACGGATTTGAAGGCAGCCAGGCAAGAGCTCGGCGATATTCCCGTGGATTGGGCATCGAGATCGATGGAAAAGTGCAGTTATGTCGCGCGACACGCCAAGGGCTGAAAATGCTTTTATAATTCCAACGGCGCGAGCGCTTGAAATGTGTCCCCAGCGGCTTTTATCAATTGTAATTGCAGAATTGTTCCAATGACTCGCGCACCTCTGACCTATCGGACGTTATTCGAATGAAACGAGCGAGAGTCGCGATCCGACGTAATTACGCGTCGTAATACGTAAGTCTTGAGACGTGGCATACGGGAAAATCGTGCGGGAAGATAAGAATAGCGACAGGAGCGTTCAATCTACCGACAACGGCAGCGGTACAATTTTAATGTAGTTACGAAATTCGATAAAAAAAAAAAAAAAAAAAAAAAAAAAAGAAAGAAAAAAATTTGCATCGACCCCGCATCGTAAATTCTTTACGAGCATCAGAATCTTTCAATCGCAAACCCGTTCCCGTTCCTCGATCGTGGCGACCGGCTGCGAGGGGGGGGAGGGAGGGGGGCGGCGAACGGCGGGGCGACCGTACAATGTCTAACGACGAAGGGGAACCTCTATGTGATATAAAATGGTGTGCTCGACACCTCGCTGCGTGTATAGTATATATATATATAGTATACACATAGCCGAGCAGGAAAATCGGCGTCGCGACCCGCGCCATACCCGGTAGCCCCGGTGTATGCGTGATTTGCGCTCTCGTGCCGCGAGCGAGCGCGGGGCGAATGCAAGGTAGGCGAGCAAGCATCGGGTGCCAGCTCGCCTCGCGCGCCGAAGTTCAAAGTCGTAGATTTCAATTAGCTGGCGGTTTCTCGATACGCATATTATATGTATATACATATATATCTACACACACATATGTACATACATACATACATGCGTACATATTTATTCGCCACTGTGCAGATTTGTTGTGCACGTGCTTACATTATATGCGCGACAAAGAGAGAGAGAGAGAGAGAGAGAGAGAGAGGGAGATAGAAGGAGAGAACGAGACAGTCGTCGAGGAGAACCTGTTCCGAATTTATTTTTTTGCGCTATGATGCGGCACATAATACGATTTATTAATGATGAATTCGATTTTTCGCACGAGACACGTTTAATTATATATATATACACACATAGTGGTGGCAACAGGCAGAAATATTATCAGACGCCTGCTTAACATGATGCACGTCAAGATGCGTGAATAAACTAATCGTACAAAATTTTCTAAATATTGGTAATTAAGAAGGCGAAGACGTTATTGTAATTATAAATCCGGCCATGCAGATGCATGTATAAACATTGGGTATAAATGTCTTTAATAATTCAGAATTTCATACAAGGAAAGAATTGAAAGGCTTTAATCAATCACTCTCGAGTCATTAATTATATATATATATATATATATATATATATATATATATATATATATATATATACATATATACATACATATAAGATATGTTTAATTGAGAGTATCAGAAAATCTGTAACGAGAAAAAGATATAATTAACTCAGGCAGGAAAAAATAGACCGGAATTTGACGCGTTTATGCATTAAACGAATCATGCTGAATCGTGTTATATGTCGAATAAATTCTGCCTTACCCATCGGATGAAATCAAATTCTTTATATACAGATATCGCGCTAATTCTCGCTGTGACGAACGTCTCGTCGGCTTACCTGAAACAGAACAAAAACGAAGGAGAAAAATATTATTAAGATTCCATTGAAGATGTATATGAATGTGAAAATGATATTAATATATATATACATGCACTCTGTGACATTATTTTCTCAGATATTTTTCAAGTTTCCTTTACGTACACGTAATGCATGCGCATGCGTGTATACCTCTTGAGTGAGAAGCGAATTAAACGGGAATAGCAATGTGTTCTGGGATTAACTGTTAAAGCGCAATCTACGCTTATCTGGCGCAGGTAGTGTTTGGGAGTGTTGGGAGCAATAACAACAACAGCAGCAACAAAAAAGAAGAAAAAAACAAGAAAAAGAAAGGCAAGAGCCTCTAGAATGGACTCGCAGAGCTATACGTAGATCGTCATTCTCTCTGGTTATGCGCAAAAACATTCTGGGGGACGATTACAGCTTCAAGAAGGGCAAGGGGGGAGGGCGAAAGAGGGAGAGAGAGAGAGAGAGAGGAGATCGACATTGTCATTCTGCCAGAAACTTTGGCGAAACTCCCATTTCGAGGCTGAAGTTGGAGAGAAGAGGGTGGTAGCTGCTGCTGCTGCTGCTGCTGCTGCTCCTGCTTTTATCTCTGTCTCGCTCCCTGCTGGTCGGATACCCTTCTGTAACGGCGAGGACGAGGATGGTCCACGGATCGTGGCGCGTGGTGGGGATAAAAGGCAGTATAAGTAACAGGAAGGTCCTTAAGAATTGTCTGTGTAACTTCGGTGGGCGGTGGCGTGTTTGTGCAGGGCCCTTCCCCCCCCCACCCGTCTCCCAGTCCGTGTGCGCCAAAGTGCGCGCGACTGTATAATGCTTCGGATACGGCTCCTTCGACTCCGCTGTTTGCGGCCGCCCAACGGAAGAGCTTATATATATATATATATATATATATATATATATATATATATAAGTTCCGCCAAAGAGGCGCACTCGCGCTCTCAGCGCGGCCCAAGTCGAAGCGGGACGATATCACGGACGACCGCGCGACTATTCCTGTCTGCTGAATAAGGGAACGAAGTTCAGATGGATGAATCGGGCTTGACTGTATATTTCTGTATTCGAGCGGTGTCTTCACTACCTCTGTATACGTCTGGAGATCGGTGTATATGTATATATTTGGACGACGGTTTGTTTTATATACCTGTATAGAATACTTGCGGTGACCGCGTCGCCGGCGACTTCGTGCAATCGACGGTCCACGAGTACGAGAAGCGCGCGCGCGCGCGCGCGAGTGACCGCGACGGGGCGATGATCGCCTAGATAACGTGCGGCATGCGAAACGCGAGCGTGATTTTTACAAAAAAAAATTTTTTTTTTTTTGTTTTTGTTCTTTGTAATGCATATCGATGAAGAATCGAGGAGTGGACGAAAACGAGCGATCAACGATTTCCCGAAAAATTCTTCGTCCCTCATTATTGTACAGAACGTTTTTTCAACGTAAATTTGACAATTGCACGCTCGCTCAAAGAGAATAGTACAGGTTTACTGTAAATTACGATATGAAACGTCTCACGTGCTACGATGCAAGGCGCTTACGAGAAAATTGATTGCGGCATTGACGTTATTTTATGCCCGCATCGATATCGATCTGAATCCCGTCTATTGATTCAACGAGTCTAACTTACGTTAAATCTATCTAAGATGAACAAGTCATCGTTGGTGCCGCTGACGGCGTTTGCTTAAACGTGGTCATCGATGTCGGAAAGCGCGCGATCACGAAGCGAAATCACGAAAGGATTCTTAGAGAGCTGCCGAATCTTCGCTTCCCACCGGGAAGTACAACGCTCGGGCACTTCCTGCGGTCTTGAAAATTGCGCAGAGAAACGTTTATGCTTCGAATGGAGAAACGAAGAAAAAAACACTGTATTTCAATTATAATTATTCATGAAGACTCATTGAGCGGACATGTAAATTTGAGGCGAATGAAAAAATAATCAAAAATCTCCATTTAGTCGTTTTCCGCAAAATTCACCTTAAAAATTCAGATCTGTGTGTGTGTGTGTGTGTGTGTGTGTGTGTGTGTGTGTGTTTAGCAAAACAAAAAAAAGGTAAAAAAGAAACGTTTGAATTTATGAAACGGCCTCTCGCAACAGTTAAACATTGAAAACTGCATTTATCAATATCATTCCCCCTCCCGCCCTTGCACTTTAGAGTTCGATTTAAAATTTCAAATATATATATATATATATTCCCATCAGCCATTCAACCGACCTCGTCGGCTGTACTGCTCTTCACCCATGCTCCGGCGAAATTCGGAAAATATTTTACGCAAAAATTTGACTGATTTAAAATTCATTAAAATCCTGATATATATATATATATATATATATATATATATATATATATATATATATACTATATTGCTCGACTGTCATTTTTGGAGCACAAAGTTATATGAAAGGGCGAATGAACAAAAAGAAAAAAAAGAGAGAAAAAAGTCCATGGTCGGATGAATTCACCTCGCTGGCGGGTTTTGCGCTCTACCCTGACCCATCCCCTCCCTCCCCTGCCTCTCCCACGCCCTGTCTTCCGACTACTGCCCGCTGTAGGGACCTCCCCATGTACTATATATATATATAAACGGGGCACTACGTGTGGCAGGAAATAACGATTTTTACCTCGCTCCCGGAAACTGGCATCGGACGCTCGCGCCCGCGTGCGATTTGTTTCATATACACACACGCACACATACACACATACACACACACAGACACAAACACACGCATATATATATGTTTTTTTTCGCTTCCCCCGTCATCGACGTCATCATCGAGGTGAAATATTGAACAAGTGGCAACAATGGTGCGTGCTCGCGTAGCCGAGCCACTGTGCGCGTGTGCGTGCGTGCGAACGCTCGCGCGCAAGCATGTTTGTATATAAGTGTGTGCCTGCCGAACCCCCCCCCCTCCGAACGTTCGTATATATAGCTGGACGAAAGCACCGTGCACGGTTGGAGGGTGAGGTGCAGGATGAAGTGGGTGGTCGAGGGGGCGGTGAAAAAGGGGGTGTAGCGAGCGGGGGGGGGTGTCGGAAAGAGAGAAAACGCAGCCCTCTCTCTCCCTGCACCCTCCTCGCTCTCCCCTCTCTCTCTCTCTCTCTCTCTTACTCTCTTTCTCTCTCTTTGCCGCTGCGTTGCGCTGCATGCAGATATTCGAGCGCTTTTATGATCGGCGCGTGTAACGACCAGCGGCCAGGAGAGTTTACGATAAGCCCCCGTGCACTGACTAGCGCGCGCGGGCACACACAATCTGCATTTAGCGAGAGAGAGAGGGAGAGGGGGGGGTAAGAGAGAAGGAAATAAAGAGAGAGAGAGAGAGAGAGAGAGAGAGAGAGCCGTCGGGGCAGGGTACGCGAGAATAATGAATGGAGCTGAGAGAGAAAGAGGAGGCTGATAAAAAGAGATAGAGAGAGTGACAGCCAGAGTCGGCTGACTAAATACACAGCGCGGAAATGTACAAAAATTCTCATCCCGAGAGCGCGACTGGTTTCCCCCATTCGTCGCGCTCGCTCGCGCTATTTCGGGCCGTGTATAATGAACTGAAGTGTATAAGAAGACTTCTTTTTTGGTCTCGGTTTGCAGGGAAGGTGCGTTGGCCAAAAATCTCTCGGTGTCTTTGTCGTTTCACTTTTTCGTTTTCTTTGATTCTTGAAATGTCTGATGCGCTACGGTTTTCGAATCTTTATAAATATACAGATATTTCGGGAAAATATTTATTACCGAATATTGCGTTTGGAACGGCCAGTTCGTCTGCCAAGTGTACAAAGTCGAAAAAGTTACATCTATTGTTGGAATAGGAACAAAACTTCGGTGAAAACTCTATGTTGTCAAGCTCCCATTCTTACAAGATGGAGGATTCTTCCTGCATGATTGTCAGGACGAAAGTCCACAGTAATTACTCTACTACTCGTACTTGTTCTCAACTAAACATCCTTGTTCATATATCAAGGGGACTTCGTCTATGTATGCTTGTGAGAGGAGGAGAGAGAGAGAGAGAGAGAGAGAGAGAGAAAGACCGAAAGAGAGAGAGAGAGAGGGGGGGAGGGGAGAGCCACCAATCGTCATCAACCATAGAGATAAGGTTTGAGTTTTGGACCCTATTCCATCCATGAATCATATTTCACATTTTTCACTGATGAATTTGAACTGGTACCGATGCGTCATCAACGGCTAAAATCGATCTTTAAATTAAAGATATGTTTTTTTTAATTGTTCAGACTGGCTATATTTATGATAAGATCGACTATCTCTTCGATAATCGGGCTAATCAACGATATTTATATACTGTGATTAATCGTGAAAAGAATACATGAAAAATATGACTTTTAAAAAGAAAAAATCTGAAAAATAAATATAAAATCGGTATCAAATGTTTTGAATTTATTCCTTATACTTTATTTTTACATATTTATTTTAATAACTATTGAATATATTTAATATATAAAAAAAAATAGTCAATCAGGAATTGAGTTAACACGTACATTGTATATGTCTAAAATACAGGTTAAAGTTTAATAGATATATCAATAATTCTACGGGCGGTAAAAATATTAATACAAGATTTATGAAAGTTTGACTGCATACAATAGATATGCAATAGGAAAAATAAAGAATCTTGTTAAAAATTTTTAAACAATAATAAAGTTACATCTCGTATAGCCATAAAAAGCATATTAAAAATATGATAAAGTTGCCAAATTAATTTATATATAAATATATATAATTAATATACCAAGAAATGTGATGGATATAATACACGCTAAAGAGGCCGAAAAGCTCCGGAAGACTTTCGAACGGGCATATTGTTACATCGTGGGGGGGGGGGGGGAGACGGTGAGCCTGCAATGGAAAATTAAAGAGTTGGGGCAGTCGCACGGTATAGTGAGATCGATAAAGACGTGCGCGCGTTGAGGGAGCGCGAAGGAAGGAGAAAGAGACAGAGAAGGACGATGTGAGCAGAGGAGCAATTCGTATCAGATAGGTGATACTGTCGCGCAGCTTCGGCGGGAGTGGAAGTATGCTTGTATATATATATATATATATATATAT
Source organism: Sycobia sp. Sy_11 (assembly GCA_018907035.1). Lineage (NCBI taxonomy): Eukaryota > Metazoa > Arthropoda > Insecta > Hymenoptera > Epichrysomallidae > Sycobia > Sycobia sp. Sy_11. The sequence goes on along the minus strand of JACCIC010000035.1, from coordinate 3,783,659 downwards.
ATATATATATATATATATATATATATATACGTCGCGGACAAGAGAGAGAGAGAGAGAGAGAGAGTTGCTAAAGCCGACGTTAACATACCGCATACGGATAAGTGTTGGGTATCAACTTGTTGCATTAATTACAGGCAGGGGCGGCTATTAGCTATCGATTTGCGCGAAATCTCACTTCTCTGTCGCTCTCTCTGAGTGTGTATATATACACGCAACTTCTCCATTTCCTCATTTCCCGTCTCTCAATACCCGTGCCTCTGTTCGTCTATATGTGGGCGTGTGCGTCGATGTGTTTCTCGATAGCTATGCATACGATTCACGTGTATATATGTATATATATATATATATATATATATATATATATAACATCTTACTATAGCTATATTTACATATACCTAAGTGATTTCTTTTTTTAAAAGATCAAGCAGTCAACTCCAGTTTCGCCTCTGCATATATATGAGAAGTTGGCCTGATTACCTTCGACGTGGGACATCGAATGATTTTAGAAAATTCAATATTAATAAAATTTATTTACACTTTTACAGATTAACATTAGGAATCTTTGCGCGGCATGTATATAATTGCTAAAGCGATCGATATGACTGATGATGTATCTGGATTTTTTACCGGGCGAATATTAAAATGCACTAGAGAATGAACTAGTTAAAAATGTTCTTTATCTTATTTCGTAAAGGAACGCGAAGAAAAAAACAGGTTTTCTTTATATATGTATATATAAAGCCTGATGTATGCAAATTACGAAAGTGCCGCGTCGGTACGGGCGATAAACAGTTATAAGCGATAGAAAAGGAAGATGTCTGGCGGGCGTATAGACAGACCGGAAGTGCGTGTATGTAGCGGCACACGCGGTCGCGCGCGGCGCATAAACGCCGTTAATTGCAACGATCCATAAACGATTTGTCCCCGCGATATAATGTTGGTGTCTGTGTCGGTCAGAGAGCGAGAGAGAGAGAGAGAGAGAGAGAATTCTATGTATAAGTGTGCGTTTTGATTATTATAGTGCGTGTAATGGTAAAAAAATTCTGAGTTCAATTCAATATAGAAACGAGATAATTCACGCGAATTTTTTAGCTTTTCATCACTCAACTTATGAAAATTTGTACACAGCATTTTCTACCCTTTTAAATCAAAAATCTTTTAAAAATAAATGTATGAAAATTGATACGCGGATATACGATTGTAAATCTATATTTTTCTATAGAAGAAATAACGAGCGACACGTGTGAAAAAGAATCTTCATTCGAAAGCAATGCCGGAAGTTGCCTTTTGCGCAAGATCGCTCAGGAGCTGGGCCAATTTGCGCTTTTGATCGCGCGTCGCGACTGGAGCCGCGTCCGAGAGCCCCAGAAACGGAGTGATGTGAGGGGATTTTGACACCGTTGATACAGTCAGAGGAGTATTGGTAGCCCCTCCCTCGGCTTTCTAGCGCTGAAATACTACCTTCTACGAGTAAGGACTGATGATTATTGAGTAGTGCAACCTCGTAGTCTCGTCTTTGCTCCTCTTTTGATATCACAACTATATTATCGTTTACAAAAAAAGAGGCATGATTAGTTTCGAAATATTGGACATTTGCGGGAACAGGTAATAAACGAACGTGGCTTTTTTCGTAATTGAATAAATAAATTTGACAGAAGAGTAAAAACGTTAAAAAAAGCTACGATTTGCATTATTAAAGCACTTTGGATTATAATTTACGGTGCAATTAAGTTTAAGTAATTGAAGTCTTTGTGTCGAGATTTTCAGCATTCGGGAGTTTTAAAGGGGTTAACATTCCCACTCGAAGAACGAATGTCCGTATTTACGCACAGCCGATTATTATATTCGTTTTCGCCCGTCCGTAAATTTCCCATCGTTATTTTGATTGCGGGCAACGGGGCGTAACGAAAGCTCGATATATGCGGAGGAGATTTTTTGTTGAGAGAGAGAGAGAGAGAGAGAGAGAGACAGAAATAGTGGGGGGAAGGGCGGAGAGACTGACGAAAGTGAAGGAAACCGGGTGGATACACATACAGATGTACGGGAGAGAGGAGAAGGAGGGAGAAGGGGGGGGTGGAATTCTAGTTATCCGCGCACACGTGAAGGAGAGAGGAAGCATCGCAAGCGTCGCCGAGCAGGCTTTTTGACGGGTCGCAGAACTATAGCAGGAGGAGGACGACGTCGACGACGACCGAAACGCCCCCGCGCTGCGCGCCGCCCGACTGTTTTCCCGCGAGCGAATTCGTTACGGTCACGAAGCAGCGGCGGCGGCGGCGCGGGCGGGTGGCGCTGCATCAACCGCGCGCGCGGAGCTCTCGGCCGAGTACGTGTACTCGAGGTGGGACGGGGTAGGGCTCGACGCGGAACTCTCGCTGTGCGCGCGCGCGCGTGTCTGGCGTTTGTATGTGTGTTCGTAACACAGAGCCCCGCCGCGAGAGCGCAACGAACGAGCGAGTCTTCGCCATGGGTGTGTATTTTTAGCCTGGCGCGCGCGTCTATATATATATATATATATATATATATATATATATATATATATATATACACACACATATGTAGATGTGTATGTGCGTGCATGTGCGAGCGCAGGGAACTTGACACCAGCCCCTGTACTATATATGTATATACGCCGGTATACGCAACACACATAGCGAGACCGTCAATAATCCCCTGAATAAACTATCGTCCAGTCGCGCGCGCACCGATGCGGTGTTGCGTGCGATTATATATATATATATATATATATATATATATATATATATATATTGCGTGTGTATGTGTGTGTGTGTGTGTGTGAGCGCGCGCCCGTGTGTGTATGTATTTATATGTCACTCCAATACGGGCACACCTTGCCGGCCTTGCTCTTTATTGTATCACGTATATACGCACTTATATGCCCCGATAATTTCATGCGGTCGGTAAAAGTTACGTCCCCTCTCGCCCCTCCCTCCTCTCCCCCAACCCCTCCACACTTCCCCAGGAGCAGCTCTATTGTCTAACGCAATAAAAAAAAAAAAAAAAAAAAAAAAAAGAAGAAGAAAAAGAGTCCGGTTCTGTTTTCGCATTTTCGTCGGACGACCTCGTTTGTTGGCGTTTGAGCTGGCGCGTGAACGTCTATGCGGGCTGCCCCCTCCCCCCCCCATCCTTCTGAATATCGACGCGCCCACGGTAAAGCAGCGCGCCTCGAAGTCCTCGAGTCCCAGCCTGGCTGCCGCTGTGACGTTTCGAATTTCGCATCGCGGGCATTAAAGTGCGACGCAGTGAGCATTCGTTCGCGCTGAAGGCCGGCGAATTCGTCGATTCGAACGCGAGGAAATATCTATTGCATTGTGCAATTATCGTTTCGAAACATTATGGGAGTTTGATGTACGCCATTAGGTAGGACCGAAATGATTACCGGCTTAATCATTCAAATCGACCGTTAGTTTCCCACGTGGAAACTGGAAATCCAAGCGAAAATGCGCTATTTTATTTTTCAAAGGGAAAATTGTATTTCGTTGTAACGAGCTTGGCAAACATTGAGTTGTACTACTTTTCGGCCCTAAACGTAATTTGTGTTGCTCTTCCTCGCGGACTGAATTATGCCAGCCTGTGTTTTGGGGACAAAAGCACGAAAATGTAATACGATCCTACTTATGTGTGAAATGCCAATAATCGATAATAAATTTTTGGACTTAAGCCATCATCGCGGCTTTTCTGTATTATTATATAAGACCCAATTGAGGTGAGCCAAAATTCTCGCAAAGCTGTTCTAAAATATATTATTTATCATATTATATATATATATATATATATATATATATATATATATATATATACTCGTAAAGTGGCGTCCCTTAAATACGCGATGGAGGACGTCACCGTCAGGCAGCAATAAAATATTTTTCGCTAGCGATGCGCTGATTATATACCCGCTCGCGTTGAAAGTGGTTGGTTATATATACATATATATATATATATATATATATATATATATATATATACCCACGTGTAGAGTACAAAAGGGTCGTTTCGTCGTCGACATTTTCTCTTTCTCTCTTTCTCTTGCTTCCCGAGTTACGGGGACCAGAGGGGGAGTGGAAGAGGTGGAGGAGGAGCGCCGTCCGTGCGCTGACCATGCGCGTGTATGTACCGCCGGGTCTATATATATAGAATATAGAGTGTAGAATGAGGCGAGATAGAAAGATAGAAAGGAACCGTGTGCTTATCTGCGGATCGATCTTAATCGCTGAGCGGTGCTCCCGCAGATATATATACATACACACACACACATATATATATATATATATATATATATATATATATATTTATATATACTCCTGATGATACCGCCCGATGCCGTTGTATTATATACGGAATTGCGCCCGCACAGTAGTACTACATATAAAATTGGCGGCGCTTCGGCGAATGCAGAGAACACGCGCTACAGATGGGAAATAGACGATAGACTTCTGTGCAGTAGAAAATTTCTTGTATGTACCAGAACTGTGTGTGATCGGAGGGTGGGAGTGCGCGAGCTAGAGATACGCGGAGATGGAGAATAATTGCCAGAAAGGGCATGGAGATATGGATCGACGCTATCGCGTGCACGTTTAATACCGAAACTCCCGGTTCGAAGACGGAGGAGGCGGTGACAATTAAACGTGTCGCAATCGCCCACGCGTCGTATTTTTGTCTCGTTCTAATTGCCCAAAAATTTCCGGGTGTGCGGAGGGGACGCGCGTAAATTCCCAAAGCTTAAGAGCTCCCTCGAAAAACTAGCATCGCTCGGAATTCGAAAGAGCCGTATAGTCCACGAATAACGGAGAGGGATGAGAAATAGTCGGCGTAATTTCTGTCCCGACAACGCAAGAACCTGCCATCCGCCCGTGATCTCGGGGCGATTCGCGCTTAATTTTCGCCGGCGCTATAGGTGACACACGCGATACTCAGAGGGTCGAAGGATTGCCGGTTCTCGTTAGAGGCTGATTGGTCGCACCCTATTTTTCGTGCGCCACGTCGACACGTACACACAACACACAGAGAGAACGTATTTTACAAGCGTGATGAACGTGAGCTCGCGCGCGCCTGTCTTGGCTTACGCGTATACCTGCGCGCGGCTCAATCGTCAAATTGCCTCGATACTCGACGAATTTCCCCCATCGTCGCGCTGGATCTAATTCCCGACGGTCACGCGAGCTTCCCGTTTCCTTGGTCGGATCGCGGTGCATTGTCGCGCATTGTCGCCACTGGCCCGTCTCCCAGGAGCTGTCGAGCGCGCCCCCGCATCTAATCGGCCATATTCGTTCGGCGGCTCGTTCATCGCGGACTTTCGAAGCACCCCCCCCCCCCCACCGAGCTCGGCCGCGATTTTCGCCCAATTTTCCTCCATCGTCGGGTACGGCATGCGACGCAGTATCTCGTCGATTTAATCGGTATTCGGGGATTTTTTTTTTTTTTTTTGGCTTTTTCCCGTTAAATCGAGAGATTGGCTCTGCGGGTGTATGGATATTTGGTGGGCGGGGGGGGGGGGCACAAAAGGTCAATGGAATTTTTTCCGGAGAGTTTCCGTCGAATTTTCCACATTGTGCTCTGTTTATCGCGGTCGCGATTTCGACGAATAACGGTATATCGACGCCAGACAAAAAGGAACCGCTACATTTTCAACGAGCACAAGCACATTGTTGTGCGTTAAAAATTTCCGTTAAAAATAATTTATACAAATTATAAATTATAAATACGTTCAAACGTAATTTCGTATTATTTCACGAAAAATTACACGGATTTTAATTTACAATTTTTACTTCCGGAAATTCAGTATGGTGTAGATATATTAGTTACTGGCTGGACGAAAAAGTTTTAAATTTAGTCGATTCAAATCAAGCCGGCCTTTCCTTTGGCTGGGATGAGCCTCGATGAATGGCTGACATTCTTGAACAAATTGAACAGCTTTATACTTTTGATCAAATTATTAGTAGAGACTCGCTAGCCAGAAAAATCATGAAATAACAAAGATTCGTTTAAATGCAGTTCAGCTATAAAATTTGCATATAACATGGGCTTTCTTCCGTAAATATCGAGCGCTGGCAAAACAAGCGTAACAATTCATTCGCGTTGAATGAATTAACTTATCACGTTTATCCGTTCTATCGCCTCGGTATTAGGAATTGTTTTTTCGATTTCATACGACGTCCGAGCCTTAAAGGTTACCCTGTCCCCCCCAACCCTTTTCCTCTGAGTTTATCATCGATACGCCCTTTTCACCCAAAAGCCTCTGGATTTAAGGCCGTAATCCGCGATAAAATGGAATTGCGTGGGTTCTTTGCTTTTCTGCTAAAATAAACGCGTACCGACATTTTAATTTCTTGTAAATATATTCATTTGCTTTACCGCTGGGATGGTTTTCCCTTTGTAGTGCTAATAGGTCGCGGTTATCACACGATTATATAATACAGATATTAGCATATCGGATGTTTGCTCTTTATCCACGGACCCGGCGATCGTTGACCGTCGCCGTCGACCGATGTGACGTCGGCTAATTGGCCGCACTGCTATCTTCCCTCTCCCTCTCTCTCTCTCTCTATATGTATATATATACACATATATACCTTTATTTATGCGTGCATCTCTCTACGTAATGAATGTGTGAGATGGACGCGCCTTTTGCGCAGCGATTCTTGACCACTCGCTCTTGCCGTAAGCTTATCGTACCTCTTCCGCGTTGGAATTTTAGAGCTGATATATTGAGATACATACATACATACAACCATACATACATATTATATATATATATATATATATATATATATACATATATATATATATATATATATATATATATATATATATATCTATAACAATACGCATGTCTATATGCCCGATCGAAAAATCGCATTAGCAATGTAAATTACATAACGAACAATGTTTTAATGTTGGTTGAGCTCGATATTAGGAGGCTATCTGAGGTCGCGAGATCTGACCAATTTTATAACTTAATTATACGCAAAAACGTTTATTCTGTATAGGAAGAGCGAATTTCACGCGAGAGAAACGAGCGACCGTTCGAACGAGAAAAAAAAAGCCCACGTCGCGCGCTCCTCTAAAAAAATATATCCTTCCGCCCGAGCGATCGACTCAGCCGCCTGGACACGTCTATACGTACACATATATCTGTATTATAGAAATACACGCGCCGCCCGGTTATCATCGAAAAAAAAAGAAGGAAAAACCCGGTGCGCCGGATCCGCCCCTCTCCGCGCGACAAAACCTCTCGCCTTTCGCATTCAAATATATATATATATATATATATATGTATATATATATATATATATATATATATATATATATATTTATATATACATATAGGACTTTGCGTGTGGCCAGGCGATGGACGAGGCAAGGAGGCGCAGGCCGCAGGTTCGCTTGCCTGGTGTGCACAGAAAAAATGAATATACATATATATATATATATATATATATATATATATATATATATATATATGCGATGCGGTGCGCCTTGACACGGATGGCTCCCTGAATCAGCAACGCGCGCGGAGAGAGCTGCAACGGCGAGTGAGCGTGAGGAGCGCCGAAGTCCGCACACGTTCGCACACACGTAAGTATATATATATATATATATATATATATATATATATATATATATATGTATATATATATATATAGATATATATAAACCATGTGAAAGACACAACCGCGCGCCGCACGAGCACGAGGCGCAAACATCGCCTCTTTCTCCCTCCCCCCCTATGTTCTCCGCCCCGCCCGCGCTCTCCCCCTGGCACGCGGGACTCGGCCGCGAGCCCGCGCGCTATCGACACACACGCCTACTTCGCCGCTGATGCCAGCGCTGCAGCCTGCTACAGAATGTATAGCCAGGGCGACACGCGCGGCTCAAAGAGGACATCGCTAGTTCCATATCTGTATATACATACATACATATATATATATATATATATATATATATATATATATATATATATATATGTATTATATGTAGACGCAGTCGTATAAAACGCGAAGAGAAAGCGCTCCCGGCGCGGGCATTCCTCGTCCAGTGTGGAGAGAAACAGCTATACAGATAGGTCGAAGGAGGGTAGGGAGCGAAGAGAGAAAGAGAGAGAGAGAGAGAGAGAGAGAGAGAGAGAGAGAGAGAGAGAGAGAGAGAGAGAGAGAGATACCTATAGCTCGGTGATCAGCGGCGCACGGATGCGCCGTCGTCGTCTGGTCGGTCACACCGATAAGCCTCGGTTAGCCATCGCCCCCCCCCCTCCTCATCCCTCCACCGCGCGCCCGCCATCTCTCCGCCATTCTGGACTTTTGTTATTGTCACCGCTGCGCGACTGCGAGACCCGCGCGTTTATGACTATCGCTACGATGACTTTTCAGGGGAAATTCTAGTTTTCCTTTGTGCCCCGCGGTAATATTACTCACCGCCGCTTCATTTTTCATCGTATTGTCTTTTATTTTTATCTCGAAAAGCGCGTTACTCGCCGCGTTACTCAGTAGAGGCCGAAAGCGAAATCTTCCGGAGCATTGTCGAGCCGCGCTTCAACTCGTGGAGACTTTCTTTTATCTCCTTCTCTGCCTGGGAATTCGCTCGCGCGGTTCGACTTTTTTCGCGCCTGCCCTCCGTCGATGGGCAACGCGCTCGCCGTAGGCCGACGACAGCTCCGATCCGTATTTCTCCAGGGCTTTGTCGACGGCATTTTCCAGAAATTTTGAAGAACCGAATTATTGCTCGTGCATCAGTCACATCCTCTCCTTCTGGAAACGTGTCCGAGTACGTCCCTATTCGAATCGCTGGGTCAATTCGCGGAAGCATCTCGTCACGTATCCGCGGGCAATTATTCGCGCGGGCAAAAGGCCTTGGGCGCAGAGCTACGAAGTGCCCCGCCAAACCCTAATTGCGGCGCAATATTTTCAATTTAGCCGGCACTCCCCGCGCCTCTCGCGTATCTGCCCGCCGGCGTCGCCGCCGGTTTTTCCGGGAGCTGCGCTAGTTCGCCGCCAGATTCTCCCTCCCCTCCCCTTTCTCCACGAATCCCGTTTTCAGTGCCGGGTATATATATATAATATATACCTGATTTCGCCGTAGATCCCCGGAGCGCCGCCACACGTGTGCCCGTGTCCCCCCTCCTTCTTTCTCGGCCCTTGCTGACTCCAAAAGAGTCGGAGCGAGTGGGTTTCTCTCTCTCTCTCTGTCTTTCTTATATATATACGTATGCTATATATATATACATCCCGTTCTCTTATGTGCCCGCTGGTGATGTATATATATATATATAAGAAAAGGGGGACCGCGCCGATGTGGAGAGTGCGAGAGGGTGAGAAGAGGGGGAGGGGGGGAAGGAAGGCCTCGATTTTTCACGGGCTCCGCGTGCACGACGCGGGCTCTTAGCGCCGGCCCCGCTCCCCCTTTCCCCTCGCCATGGCTACACCCGCCATATAACATATGCGAAAGCGGGGCGAAGTATATATATGTATACGTACATGATGGGACGGGCGAGGGACCCCCATTTGCCCAACTGTGCGCACGACTCGAGTCATCATCGGAGTTTCTGCGCGTCGCCGGGTGAAAGAGAGGGAGGGAGAGAGAAAGAGAGAGAGAGAGAGCGTGCGAGTGGAAGGTGTGGAGGGGGAGAAGGGGGGGGCGGGAAGCGCCCGAAGGTCCGAGCACATGCGCGCGCGCGCGCGTACCGCAGGATTCGCTGACTCATATGCGCGTATATTACACGTATATACGCCTTTAACGTCGAGGGATCTTTACGGACAGACAAGTTTCTTCGGGCGTATTTCCTAGATTTTGACCTTCTCCGGCGATGTTCGTCTGTAGAAAAAAAAACGCTTTGGAAGGGTTGCATCAAAAAAGAGTCTTTACGCTGTTAGCCTATTAGCTTAGTTGAATTCTTGTATATATGCATGTACGCGCGCGCACACACGCACACACACGCGCGCGCGCACACACACACACACACATGTACAGAGTTTACGGGCGTGTTTCAGTGAGTAAAAAAAGAGCACTGCGTCCGCAATATACTTTTAATTTTACGCGCGCGTATACTTGACCCACATTTGCGGCAGGATCGTGCGCTAACCCTGCCCCCCCCCCTCACCCCACCATCCAGTCCCGCAGTCATTCCCACGACCGGATCCAAACGAATATCGCCTTTTCAAACTGAATGCGTCTCGTTGAAAATTATTACACGCACTCGCCCAAACGCGTACGTGTCGCCTGCCCCGGGCCCGGGCTCGCGTTCTCCGTCCGACCCTATGCATATATATATATGTATCCACCTAGCGCCGTAAATTAATCCACTAACGAGGGGATCGTGCGCGACGTATTAGAGCGTACGCGGGCGGGGCGCGCCGCGTTAAAATGGATGAGCGACACCCACGAGCCGCGCGTGAGCGAGGAATGAGAGGATCGGGGAGAGGATACTTGGCCGTATCGCATGTGTCTATACTTTGTGTGTGTGTGTGCGTGTGTGCGTGCGTGCGTGCTGTAAGGCCTCAAGAGAAGGATATGTATAGATAATTCGCGTGAATCGACCCACGTAACAATAGATATTTATTAGAGTGTGTTAGACAATGAGGACTCTGGATCCACGATAGCGAATTCTCGATCGCGATCGTATTCAATACGTTAGAGTAAATAATTTATCATTTTCGGATCTACAGAATAAAAATGATATTAAAACAATGCTGGTTTGCAATTATCCTGTGAATATGTAATCGGATAAAACCATTCTTCATTATCAAATGTGAAAAAGGATTATAAAAAACAAAACTATATATAAAATCTTAAATGAAACGTAACTTAGAGGCGAGGGTTTTTTTTTTTTCAGGAATTTCAGCGAAACCTTCTAATACTTCGGAGCGGCCACCTTCTCCAAAATATTAAAACGTTATCACGCACCTATCGGTGCGTGCATTATCGACGTCCGCGCGTACGCGATTAAGACGAATCCTCGGCGGCAGGCGAATTTTGTTCGTTCTCTCCTCATTCCTTTATCGCCGCGGTTACACTTGCACGCGGCTCGCGCGCGTCGTCGTCGTCGTCGTCGTCGTCGTCGTTGTCCCCCGACGACAATGGGGCTTATAAATAGTACATTGGGACGATCGCGGGTCGCGAGCGAGCGCGCGGCCGCGCGATTAATGCGCTCCGCCGGCTTATTTTGGACGCGTCGCGCGTTCGTATGGAAAATCGTTAACGGGCGGGATAAAGGGGGGGGGGGAGGTTGCGCATAAAGACCAACACACGCAGGCATAGCACAAAGATATAGACGGGACGAAGAGTGATATTTTAGATTCAAATTCCCATTCCATTAGCGCTACATTCTCTACATTTCCCTCTTGGTTAACTTATAATATACACTGTGTGTCGCTCCGCTTGGCCTTGAGCTATTAAATTCACTCTCTCTCTCTCTCTCTCTCTCTCTCTATTTTTCTTTCTACTGTATATATATATATATATATATATATATATATATATATTAGATACTGTCACTCTCCAAAGACTTGTAGCGCGCGCGCGCACTTCGAATGTTTATATATGCTCGCACGAAATTACGTGCGCGCGAGCGACATTGAAGGCGGCAGTGATACGCGCGCAATCGCCGAATAATGATCCGATAGATATAGGCATGATAACTGACGTACCCAATGAGCGGTATTATATACAGGTGTATCTGGAATATATATATATATATATATATATATATATATATATATATATATACACGGTCGACGAGCGCGCAAATTAACCACTGCGCGCCCATACGTATATAGCGGTGTATGACGCTTTTCTCCATTTTTTTTTCCTCTTCTCCCGCTTGCGCTCGGCTCTTTCTCTTTCTACTCTTTTCTCACTCACTCTCCCCCCCCCCGCCTCTCTCACTCTCTCTCTCGCTCTTGATTTTTTCTCCTCTCTTTTTTTTTTTTTTTTTTTTAGTGAAATTGCAAGCAACAATCTCGGCCGCGTGGTTGTGCGCCAGTGTGCCTCTCGAACGGCCGACCCTGAATAGAAACGAGTACAGTCCGGCGCAGAAATTTCGCAAATCCAGTGCTGCACGCGTCCGCGGGTACGCGGCGAGCGTCAGTGTGTGTGCGGTGTGTACGCGCCGGTACACGTACCCGCGTGCGTATATTTATGCCGCGAGACAGTAGCGGTATAGGACACGCTCCTATGAGGGTATATATATATATATATATATATATATATATATTATTACACACGCGAAGCCAAGAATCGCGCCGCGTAAAATGGCACAAGCGGCGACACATTGTCAAAGAGCGCATATACGAGTCTACTACTACTGGGCTTGCACAACGCGGCGGCGGGGCCGCATTGTCTCTCGCTCGGGAGTTCTTCAACTTTTTAGTTGGCGGCGGTCGACTCTTTTGTTTCGATCCTCCGACGTTGACGGCGTCTTTTTTTTTTTTTTTTTTTTTTTTTTTTTTAATGAATCGGACACACCTGCGCGACTCGCGCGTAATCCGCGCTCTTACCCGTACAGACACACGCACACACACAAACACGCAGGCACGCACGCACGCACGCATATATACATATGTATACATACGTATACATACATATGCATAAAGGCGGCTTAATAAAGCTAAAAAGCCGCGTATTACGTTTGCGGTATATTACACGTACGGCAACACACGCGCGCGCGCATACCCGCAGACACACACACACACACACACACACACACACACACACACACACACACACACACACTACAGATGAATACTTTCTTGGGCGGGACGTTGTAATAATTTTTCGGATGACTGAGTTTACTGTTGATTTTTCCATTCCTTTGCCGGATCGAGAAACGAGCAAGATTAACCTTCGACGTGAGTGCGCGGGAAATCCAGTATCTATATATTTATGTATGACAGGTGTTTCCGCTTTTCGAAGGAAAAATTTATGTACCATTGGACTTCGGAATTATTGTCTCGCTTCGAATAAAAAATTAATCTACCTGGTACAATTTTATACTGCATTCCTGTCCGCATAATTATGGATATATTATTAAGAAAAATTTATTATAAAGTACGTATAATAAATAACATTATAGTGATATAAATCTTTAAGATTGTATTTATATAGAAAAAATTTTTGCGACTTTGGAGTGTTTCTCCATTCCTTGAACGTCACAAATAATGTTGTGTATCGCGTCAAACGTTATTTGATTATGAGAATTAAAAAGAGGCGTTACCAAAATGAATACCTGGTATTTTATTTTTCTATATTGTGGAGTTTATTTTTTGTAGCATATTAAACTATAATGTTAAATGTAATAAAATAAAATGAGCGGATTATTAATTTGACGATAATACAAAGGATCGTCAAAAAAATATTCAAAAATATATAGATCCTGCAGTAAATACTTGTATTGGTAAAAAGAAAAAAGAATAAAACTTGCATACGAAAAAGTGTGCCAAATCCTATATAATATAATTTTTAGGGCAGTAAATATAAGAAGACATGGGAGGAAGACAAGGTGTTAAGTTAAGGGGGAAAGAAGGAAGGACAAAGAGAGAGGGAAAATGATGGAGAGTCGGCATACAGTCTCGCATGTTCATATACTCGCGTGCATATATAGAGCTGCTCTGTGAAGGGCCACAAAGAGTGAGGGAGAAGGGTAATGAGATAATGGAAGCGGACGCGGGAGGTAAGAGAGCACGGCATGTATATATATATATATATATATATATGCTCGAACAGATAGATCTATAGATAGATAGATATAGACTCGGCATTCCGTAGAGAGCGGGGACCTTCCTTCCTGCTCGATTCGCGCCAGAGCTCCAGCAGCGATTTGATCGATTTAGTGGGCCGCCGCCGTTGCTACTCCTGTCTATGCATATATACGTATGTATGTATGCATGTGTGTGTATGTATGTACGTATGTATGTAGTCCTCGTATTAGTCAAATTAGGCGAACGGCTAGGATCCGTGGTATTTACGGGGTTGACGGGAGGAGGAGGAGGACGAGGAGGAGGAGGAGGAGTCGAGAGCAGACGGGGAGCAACGACGCTCTCTCCACGGTCTCCACGGAATCGCGAATTAGCCGCGGCTCGGCGACACGCTCTTCGACCCCCGTCCCTCCTATCCGTACCTTCTTCTCTCGGTTTTAGCACACCAGTTCTCCTTCCTTTATATATATATATATATATTTATATACATCGATCTTCTAGGTATAAATAACGAAAGCCGCGTGAGGGGAGTGAATGAACCTCTCTCTCTCTCTTTCTCTCTCTTTTTCTCTTTCTCTTATTCTCCGCTCTTTAAAGCGCCCGCGCGTATTATAGCCGCGAAATTTATCAATTAAATTTTTGTTCTCTCCCCTCTCTATCGCTCCCTCTTTCGCTCTGTCTCTCTCTCTCTCTCTCTCTCTCTCTCTCGCGGTTCTACCAAGCTCGCAAGTGGGAAATTGAATTTACGCCTCGCTCGGTTATCCTACCGCGCGAGATAGTCGCTTATTAGGGCCCCTCGCTTTTATTGCGCATTAGCGTGTATTAATATAATACGGTTCTCTCTCTCTCTCTCTCTCTCTCTCTCTCTCTCTCTCTGCTTCTGTCTCTTTCTTTCTCGCTCGTAGCAGCACATCTGCATTCGCGCGCTTATATATTTTTGCGAAATCGTTGCGTGACCGTTAATTAATCCGTGTACATATATATATATATATGGCCAGACTACGCGATGCGCCGTCAACGTTAAAATTTCGATTGCGGAAGAGGCGAGCCGAAGACATACTAAGGAAGAGAGAGAGAGAGAGAGAGAGAGAGAGAGAGAGAGAGAGAGAGAGAGAGCGAGACCGACAGACAGAGAAAAAGAAGGAGAGAGTTAGGGGCGGAGGAAAAGATACGCGTCGTTACGCGCGATTATATTGCGGCGCGGCAATTAAAGCAATTAACGCGCGGCACGGCAGAGGGATCGGCGCGTATACGAGTGCTCGAGAACCGTAGATATAGCTTCAGGAGGAAGGCTGAGGTGGGATGGGGTGGGGTCGGCGTCGACGAAGCGCTGCCGTTCAAATTCATTTATACGTATCAAATACTTGCCGAGGCTCGGAGGTCTTGCGGATAAGTGCGCAGTGGTTAAAAAAAAAATCGATTTTTTTCTTTTTCTTTTTTTTTTTTTTTAACGGACGAAAAACAGACGATCGAGGATATTTTAATAGGTTTCAACGGACATTTTTCAGAATATGCATTTGGAATTTAGCTTTTTAGCATACTTAATAATTTTGTGATATTTCGTGTTTCAAGTAAGAACGGACTCGTGGAGGGCGCTCACCACGCCTTAGCGTCATGTGGTCTTGGAAAATCTCTAAACGAAGGAATAAAAACGAATTGCTTAATTTTTATTCATCGAGCCCTTTTTTTCGTCCTTATACAATTTTCGATCCAAAAAATTTTCTCCTCGGATAGAGTGCCTTTTCCAATAGTTTAATACAATCCCGTGAGTATATATTCAAAAAATGCCTGTATTAGTTGTCAAATGAAAATACAGCACTCTTATATTGGGCTATGGAAACAATAGTGAAGCCGTAGTGAATATGTAAAATGAACGAATGTTATCGCTTAAGCATCGGATGTACATTTAAATTTACATTTTACAATTTCTGGGATGTTTCCCTTGTTATTGCCGTAGTGTAGGCCATTCTTGAGGCTTATAATCAATTAAGACGCAAAAATCCAATAAAATCATGTAAAATCATCAACGCTTCAAAAGTTGCACTATCAGTGGTTTTTCATCTTACACCCAGCTGACAATCTTCCTTCCCCTCAAACCTCTCGCCACACTTGCCTATGTAGACGCCGACACGGCACAGCTCGGAACAACGCGACAAAATAATTTATGCGCACCTCTCATTATTCACTTTATCACTCATCCTGTGCGCAGCCGGCACGGAGCAACGCCCACTCCCCCTCCTCGCCGCCGGAGACGCGAAAAGTACAGTGTAAAAATTTCAGTTACCTTTTACGTACCCGCGGCATTGTACACTCGATATATATATATATATATATATATATATATATATATATATATATATATATATATAATTTGAAAGCGCGGGGAGAGGCGAGCAGGGGCTACACATAGGGGTGGTGGGCGGGGAGGGGTAGGTGACGGATCGAACAAGGGGTGACGTAAGAGCGTTCGGCGTCACGGCGCGCCCGCCGCACGTGGCTCGGATAACGGGACACGCGCACCGCAAAGCTTTCGATCAGATTCACGAGTACATTATATATATATATATATATATATATATATATATATATATATATATCGGTGCAGCATTCAGTCGGCCGCGGCGAACGCGGCGTAGAATACTAGCGGCGAGGATGGCAGGGGGTGGGTGGATCGGGGAGAGCGGAGAGGGGAGAGGAATAGAATCGCCGGCTCTGCCGCCCCGCAAATGCAACTGTTGCATCGATAATTTATCGGACGGGAGGACGGAGGGAGAGAGGAGGGTGGGGGGCCCGGCTGATTCTGTCGGTGGACTCCGCGTGTATTCATCAGGGGCAGGGGAGGGTCGGATCGATATGGGAAAATTTTGTCGAGCCGTTTCGTTGTGTTTTGTCGTATTTACACACATGTACAATTGTACATACACGTATATATTTTTTTCTCGACCGACTTAGCCGTTGTCGAGAGCATCAGCCGCTGCGCGTTTCGACGCAGGAAGGGGGAGGGCATGGGGAGGGGGGGAGGGGGGAATACCCGCTCACTTATTTATCGAGGACGAGCGCGCTCGTGGGCTTGGCGCGCTCGCTGAATTCGATCGACGATGGTCGACTCCTCTTCCTTTCGCCGTCAATTTTCTTCAATTAAACTCATGCGGGGGCCCGGTTTTACGTCCCCGCCGGTGTAATTCCGGCTGTCGGAATTCACTTGGTTCTATGTGTAATATAATATTGTGTTTGTATGCGTGTGTGTATATCTATATATCTATCTATATCTATATATATATATATATATATATATATATATATATATATATATATATATAGTTTCTATAGAAAAAAAATTCAAATCATCTCATCACCTCGACCACGATGATTACGACACAGCGCAGTGGCTGAATGGTGAATTTTACGATATAGGATCCACGATTGATTTTCTCTTTATAGATCCCCCGGTCAAAGTGAGATGCTATCAGAACGATGTAGTCGTGAAGCGCTAGTCGGCATCTGCTATTACATCCATACATGTATCTATCTATATATATATATATATATATATATATATATATATATATATATATATATATATATGTAATATAGATCGTGCTCGTTCATCTCTCGCTGATACGCTGAATGTAACAACTATAGCATGCGACTCTAGTATACAAGTGCCCACATGGGTGCATCTTAATCTAATCATCTTTCCCTCTATTACACGTCGCGGCAGTTCGGAATCTTGTGCATCGCTGGATGACCGGCTGGTTTCCGCAAGCGGCCGTTGGCGCTTGTGATATATATATATATATATATATATATATATATATATATATACACATATACAGTGCATAAATTAAACGAAGCGGAGCGCGCGCCTACGTCCTCCCCGAGTTTTCTGTTTCGATAACGTAGCAAGCTCTCCTGCGATAATGCATAATTCTCACATTCACCCTCCTCGTCTACACGCATGCCCGCGCGCGTCTGTGTCCGAGCGCGTAAGAGCTCGTTTAAAAAAATAAAAAAGCGGCATCTCGCTCCCTGAAAAGATATTCCCACTCTATGCGTGTACGTCTGTGTGCTTCTCTCTCCCCTCTCTCTCTCTCTCTCTCTCTCTCTCTCGATCTCGTGGAAGAGCGTTTCTCGACGGAGGAAAAAAAGCGAGGCAGACATAACGAGCTACGGCCGGTCCAAGGCCCTCCTGCATATACATACGCGCAGGCACGGCCCCGCGTGTGTGGGAGTTGCGTGAGTTGTGTGAATGAGTCGTCGCCGTGGTCGTCGTCGTCGTCGTCGTCGTCGTCGTCGGCCGCACGGCAGTGATAAAGAGAGGACTGTACTTGCCGGAGCGGTGAAAAAGAGGGGGAGGGGGGGGCGAGGGAAGGAGAGGAGCACACTCAGAGAACGAACGAAGGAACGAACGGCTGAGAAGCAGCAGATAGCCGCCTCGCGATAGCAGAGGTGACGGGGGATCGGCTGAAAGAGAAAGAGGAAAGAAGATAGAGGGAAAGAGAGGAGGAGGAGGAGGAGGAGGAGGAGGAGGAGAGAGAGATGGGGGGAGCGGAGAAAGAGACGGACGGGAGAGAGAAAAAGAGGAGCGAGGGGGAGAAGGAGGTGGAGTAAAAGTTGAAACGACCGCGGCGGCTGCGGCACCGTACAAGGGAAGGCGCGCACGGCTAAAAAGAAGCTGGAGAGCGAGACACGAGGCGCGGCGAGAGCCAACTCTCGGGTTGTGGCGAGGAGAGGGGGGGATGGGGGGCGACCGAGCGGGCGGACGTGGGGTGGGGAAGGGGGGGGGAGATCCAAGCGGCAGCGGCAAAATGTACGGGAGGTAAAAAAAGGATCGTTACTCACCTTGTGGTGCTGCATGATGGCAGTGGCCTTTCGCTTCGCGGACATATTCAGGCCTGTCGTCTCTCTCTCTCTCTCTTTATGTTTCTCTCTTTTCTTTCTTTCTCGCTCCCTCTCGCAGAGAGCTCCGGATACAGTGGAAAATCCTCGGGGGCTCGCCTCCTCGGTCTCCTTCTGCCTCGCTGGTTTCTCTGCTCTCCTTCTCTATGTTTCTCCCTCTCTCTCTCTCTCTCTCTCTCTCTCGCTCGCTTCCTTGCTCTCTATCCCTGTCTAGGCGCGGCGGCGTGCACCAGCCGGCCAATCACGCGGCTGCCGGTCGGGCGCGTAGAGCGCGCGCGGAGACTGGAGCAAAACAAAACCGCGGCGCGCACGCAACGATATATTATATATATATATATATATGTGTGTGTGTGTGTGTATATATATATATTTATATACAGAAAGAGAGACAGAAACGGAGTCCGAACGAACCCGCCACCGTCGTCGTTATCTACGCCTCTCCTCTAGCACATGGCCGAATCGCCGTAAACCTCGGAAACTTTTCACCGTCTTTCCTATTTGCGGAAACGTTGTTTACTTCTGCTGTAGCAAACGCGCACAACCGTCCCTGGACTCCAAAACTTTTCGGGGGTAGTACCTTCAAATCACCGTCGTAGGCTAATCGGTAACTCGCGCGCGACAGCTCCGCGTTCCGATCCGGTTCTCCGTCAATGTCCACCCTTTTGCTTTCTCACTGGAGTCGGTCCTTGTCACATCCGCGCACCGAGCGCGTCGCACTTGTCTCTCGGGTGCCGTCCACTGTCGCACGAACGAATCAGTCCCGAACAAAAGTGAACGCGACTACGTCGGTCGCACGCACGCACGCACGCACGCACCACCGAACTATTCTTTAAAACACAGCTGTCGAGCGACCCCCAATGGGCCCGGGTGTCTTTCGTACGGCGGAGCCGTAGCCCGCCCTGAGCCTGTCCCTTCGTCGACGGTGTGCAGTGGTGTGCTCGCGCGCTTCCGATCCCGCGGTTCGTCCCGTGGCCGCGCGCAGAATCAGAGCCGTAATGGGTGACCTCGCGTGACGAGCGCTCGCGGCGAACTGGCGAGTGCACGGCGTATAGATAGAACGAGGAGCGCGCGGTGCTCTGGCTCTGCGCGCGCGGCTCGGCTCCGGTGCTGCGGGCTCCGCGGCGGCGGCGGCGGCGGCGGCGGCAGGCAACGACGACGCCTCCCCCACCATTCGGGCTCGCGCGCGCGCTATACACACGCTTGCTCTGGCCGGCTCTCTTCTGTCTCTCTCTCACACACTCTCTGCCCTCCATAGCCTTCTCCTCCGTGCCCGCTTCCCCTCATAGTACGCCCGATGTGTCCCGGTCCCCCATAGCTCCCTTGTCCCCCTTCCCCCCTCTCACGCGCGTTAAGGTAGAGCGGAGAGCGTGTTCGCTCCGTATACCAATGCGTGCGTGAATATATATATATATATATATACAGAGAGACATCTATACGTATATATAACGGAGAGAGCAAGATGTGCCCGCATGCGTATATGTGTATATACAAGGGCCTGTCAGCATCACACGTTGCGAGCGAGAGGGAGAAAGAGAGAGAGAGAGAAAGAAAGACGGAATGGCCCGTGGCTCAGCGGGGGCGGTGGGCCGATGGTATATAGGCGCGGGCACACATACGGAGCTCGCGCACGCATGAGTACCGCAAGGGGCGCCAGCACTCATCGTAAACAAGAGAGAAGGACGGAGACAGGGGGGAGGGGCGGGTGGCAAGGATAAGGGGACGACGAGGGGTGGGGAGGAGAAGGCCTACCGCCTCGCCGTATACACCGCGCGACGTGCACGTGCTCTGCCCGAGACTAAAGAAAGAAATAGAATGAGAGACCGACTCGAGCAGCGAGAAATAGAGGGAGAGAAAGAGTGATGGGGGGAGGGAGAGAGATAAGAGAAAGAGAGAAGGAGAGCGGAGAAATGAGGCGGGGGAACTATACTCGCAAATTTCAGCTTTTAATCATTTCTCAAGACGAATGTGCGGTTGCGCGTGAGCATAGCAGGGCGGGGCGGGGGGAGCGGAGCCGCACCCGAATTGGGTGCAAAGTGCGCGTGTACGTGTATGCGCGCTCGATGCTTTACATGTATATATATATATATATATATATATATATATATATATATATATATATATATATACACACATATACATACACGTTGTACGTAACGGCGATTAAGTGGCGATAAGAAGATGCCCCGGTATCGCTCCATATATAGCCACGCGTTGGGGTAGCCGGGGGGAGGGGGGAGACGGAGGAAACGGAAGAACAATTTTCCGGTCTCGAACTCGAACCATTTTCGAAATGGGATAAGCCGGCGAGGATCGGCCCGTTAACCTTGAATTCGCGACGAAAGCGAAAACAGGGGACTCGCGACGACAAAAAAAAAAAAAAAAAAATAAGACAGCGAGCATGACTTAGGCGAATGCTAATTTGCCTTCGTAATTCGTGATGTCATCCTATGCCGGTGGGAGGGGTCGTTGTAACAGACGCGGTATTTATATAGCGACCTTCGAAAATCTCCGGTGGCCACACTGTCCGTATATCGATCGCGCGATTCCGCCTCTGAAGACGCTGCACTCGCGTGATCTTGTTCTATTCATCGTGAAAGAAAGCTCGCTCGCGCGAATGATTTAATTAAATCAATCCGAAAATTGAGCGTGTATTCGTAAGAAATTAGCGGTCGTCCGTTTAAAAGGACTATCGAGAAATTTAAAAAATTTTTATTACGATCAGTTAAAAATAAATAATGCCTAGATTTAATTTGTCAATAGACTACCATATTAATTATATACTTTACACAGGCTGTATATGTAGTTTATATGATTCTATATTTCATAACTTTATATGAATTTTATAATTTATTTGCGTTAAGAATCTATTGTACATTTTAGTTGTATGGGATCTGTGCGGGCAGCCAACTTTTATTGTCTATAGAATATTAGCGTAGAAAATTCTATGATGTAGAAATCTATTATATACGAATATGTAATATACTGTTGTGAATCAATACATAAAGAAAAGTAATGTACGTAAGTATGTATCAATAAAATATGATTCGAATGTATGTTGTGTATATATATATATATATATATCGCGCACGGTAACAGCGCTCGGGACGGACAAAAAGATCAGCTGCTGCCAACGCCTCGCGTACGGCCAACTTTTCGAGGCTACGCGCGGAGCGAGTTCAAAATTCCATTTATAAATACGGCCGCCGCCAGCGCTTGCCGCGTGGGGGAGGTGGAAAGGGGGGGGCGGGGAGCGCAGGCAGGCAAGCGAACTTTTCGCTCGCGCCGCGCGCTTGACACTCGATTTCCGGCCCTCGTTCCGCGCCACCCTCGCCTTTGACGTGCAATCCGCTCCCCCCCCCCCCTTCCGACCGCTCCTCCTGCGCCACCGCTGGAAGGGCTATACACGTCCGTAGATAAAGGGGGCAATAGGAGGGAATGGGGAAGGGGAGGGGGGCGCTCGCGCGGCACTGTCGACGAACCGACTGCAGTTGCCCGTGCTTGCCCCTCTCGCCCCCTCGTCGCTTCGACGCGGAGCGGGCACAGCCGCTCAGGCAGCCCCCGAAGTGCTCGGTCTCTCGAGGAGGCTGGGCGCGCGGCCGGTCTTTGTGACGGGGTTCGACGAGCGCTAACGACTGCGGGCGTCCAAAGTCTCGGGCGTAATTTTTATCTTCCTCTCGTTATCTGTCCGCGAATCGTACTCCCTCCGCCGAGCTCGGCTCAATGCGCGCAACGCCGGGCATTATAAAACGCGGCTCGGCATTAATCGAGTGGGATGTCTCCGCCGCGCGATCGGCGGAATATATATAATATACATGTAAAGGTAGTGTGCGCATTAACTTTGCTAATTTATCACGCGATAGCGTTTCGTATACGTATATATATATATATATATATATATACATATATATATATATATATATATATATATATATATACATACATACACACACACACATACAGACATACATATGTCCCGCGATTTAATGCTCGCCGTCGCGGTAATCCGCGGACGATTTTAATCCTGCGGCAGGTATTTTTGCGGCAGCGCCTATATCTCCCTCCCTCATTCCCTGGCATTAATCGGTTAATTAAAGTATTTTTTTTACTCAATTAGCATATAACGAGCGTAATTTACTCAACGACTGCGTATATGCGCCGTTCGTTTACAATCCGCTACACGGGTAGATGCGCGGATACATGGGCAATCGTCTCTCAAGTCCTAACTGTCGCGTATAGGCATGTACATATGCATTTATGCATACATGCATACACACACACACACACACACACACACACACACACACACACACACACACACACACACACACACACACACACACGTATATATGGAATATACTAAACAAGAAAATTCAATAATCAGAATCAAGTTAGTGCTTCGAATCGCCTATATATAATAATAATATATGTCCCTGATTTAAATATCCGTCGCACAGCAGAGGAAACGACGCTAGCGATCTGCAAGATTTGCCGGGATAAAGACGAATCTTCTCGACTTCCTCACATACGTATTATCTCGTCGATCCTTCCGGTAAAAGAGCAAATAGGGGCGGTTTTGGATGTTAAAGACCGCGGCATCCGATAAACCGCCCCGCCCTACTAAGAAAAAACTACTCTCGGCTCCTCGTTCAGCCGCTACGCTCGTTTCCGTTAGGCCCCCCCCCCTCCCCAACCGCCCAGTTTCGCCGGCCCTCCTTCCGCTTCCGCGTTAAAGCGCATCGCGCGGTACGATTTCTCTCGGCGCGATCGCCAGCCCCAATCGCGCGTCCATCCGCGTTACGCCCGAAGATTCGTCCGCACCTGACGAGACGGGCGGCGAGGCGCGCGCCCTCCCGCTCCCGCGTTCCGAGCAACAGCGCTCTCTCGCCCAAATAAGTTTGTTAACTATAAATACATTCTCCGCTCGGTGTGTGGATTTTACGCTCTCACCTATCTTCCTCTGCCCACCCCATCTCCCCCCTCCTTTGCTCTCCTTCCCTCTGTCTCTCTCTCTCTCTCTCTCTCCCTCCCTCCCTCTTCCACCGCTCCTTTTTCCGTCTCGTCGACGCCGCCGGGGCGAGGAGCGAAAGAGCGGCAGCGACAGCGACAGCAGCAGCAGCAGCAGCAGCAGCCCCCTACTTGTTTTTCTCTCTTTTTCGCCCCGGCTCGGTGCTGTACTAGAGCACTCGGCGGCTCTCGCTCCCTTTGCAGCGCGGAGCGCGGTGCGCGCACAAAAAAAGACGACAGCGAGGAAGCGAGAGAGAAAGGGAGAGAGAAAAAGGAAACGAACGGCCAAGTCCAGTATGGGCGCAACGGGAGGCTTCTCTCCTCTATCTTTCTTTCTCGCTCTCTCTCTATCTCCCCTTCTCTGTCTCTCGTTGGCTCGCTCCCTTCGCCTCCTTTTACCCTCTTCCCATTACTCGTCCTCCACCTTCCTAGCACTCGCTCCTCGTCCCTTGCTTGCGCGGAACCCTCCCCCCTCCTCCTCCTCCTCCTCCACCTACTTCTCCCCGACCCCTCGCCAACCATAGACGCCCATCGTCTCATCGCTCGCGCTGCCTCTATTGCTCCGTCTTCCTCCTTCTCTCTCTCTCTCTCTCTCTCTCTCTCTCTCTCTCTGCCCTTCTCGCTCGCTCCCGCGCTGACGCTCTGTACCTTTCGAGCGTTCATTCGTTCTATTCGTTCGTTCGTTCTCGCTCCTGGCTCTTTCTAGTGACTCTCAACTTACCACTACTACTTTCGCAGCTCTCGCCGAGGCGGCAACCGCCGGCCTCGTCCCCATCCCCCTCCCCCCCGCCCGTACGTATGTACCCCTTCTCCCCGTTCCTCTCGCTCTCTTTGGTCGCCCCCCGCCCCATCCTCCTCCGCCCATCCACCCGTCGCTCTGCCGCCCCCTCGGTCCCCCTTATCGTCCTCGTCATCGTGGACTCGTGATGCTGCAAAAAGTCTTCGCCTTCGTTTTTTTTTATTCCCCGTTCTCTTGGTCCCTCTTTCTGTCTCTTTCCCGCTCTCTCTTTCTCCCTCTCACCCTCCTCCTGCCTCTCGCTTCCCCCATCGCCAAGTCGACCTTTCAAGGGGGGCTTTCTGATGATCGTAGACTTTGAGACGCTCCGCAGTAAGACGTTCATGTTCTTTTCTCCTCGTTTTTCTTTCTTTTTTACTCTTTCTCCCTTTCGCCTCGGTCCTTTCTTTTCCTCTCTTTTTCCCGGCATCCTTCTCTCTTTTGCGAGCGAGCGAGCGAGCGCGCGCTGATGCTCCCTTCCTCTCTTCACTTTTCTCTCCGTGCTCCTTTTTATGCCTCCACCCATCCCCCAACCCCCCCCCCCGAGCCCCCTTTCCACTGCCGTCGCTGCTGCCGTTGCCACCGCCGTCGCCGCCGCCTCTCCGTCCCATCTCCCGCACGATCCTTTTTTTAGCGCAAAGGTAGACAAATTCGTATTTCATGCGAACGCCAGTGCGCGCGCGAACGTTCGGGCGAACTCCTCCCCCCCCCCGCCCGTCCGCCCGCCGCGCCTCTCCGCCCGTAATGGATTCTAAAGATATCCGCGCGCCAGGGCCCCGCGCCGCTCTCGCGCGCGAGAGAGCGACAGCTCGCGCGGTCGCGGCCGTAGCACGGAATTTTTCATTACGACCGATAAAAACAAAAAAAAAAAAAGAAAAAAAAAATCAAACAAAAACGGCTTAACGACGCGCGCGCGATCGTCGAGCGCGTATCGGCTATTATTAGCTGCGCCTTACGGAGGGAACTCTATGGGAACGCGAACATACGGCACGAAAACAAATCTCCATAATGCCAAAAACTCGGTGACGCCGAATTCTCACCTCGGGCAGCCTCGGCGGGCCGCGATCGGAGCTCCATTCTCGGATTGGGAAACGAAGGCCGGCCTGCTCGCTCGTGCGTGCGCGCGCGACGCTCGGGGACGAGACGGCCCTCGTATGGGAGGACATCGGCATCGGCCGACATTTAGATGTATCGAGAAAGCACCCGAGTGCCGGAGAAGGATGGCAGGTGGGTGGGGGACGGCGGACCCCCGATACCCGCGTCTATCCAATTTCCAGGAGAGCGGGCGGGCGCGCGCGCGCGCGCCGGGCCGATGCCGCGCGAGCTCGTAAACGGGTTATTTTCCCGGAGAGCGCGCGGCCTCTCAGCGCCGCAGCGCAGCAGCCTCGGTGTAAAGAGAGAGAGAGAGAGAGAGAGAGAGAGAGAGAGACAGAGAGAGGGGCAGAGTGGCGGATGGGGAGGAGGGGGACAAGAGAAAGAGGGCGAGGAGAAGGAGGATGGGTAGGGGAGGAGGGGAGAGGGCCCGTGTCGTCGTTGCGAGCCGAGTTGTGCGCGCGGTGCAACGTACGAGGCGAGGCCGCAGATATGCGGAGAGGAGCGCGCGCTGCAGAGAACCCAGGAAAAGAAGCTCCCTCTCTTTCTCTCTGTCTCTCGTCTTCTCTCTTCTCCTCCTCCTCCTCCTCTTTCACCCGCCAACTCTTCCTCCGGGCCGGCTCTTTACCTCCGCGCCCCCTCCCCCCGCCTTACCCCCTCGCACGTGCACACCCGTATATAAATGCACACACATGTGCCGGCCACGTTGCCACCTCCTCGTGCGTGCGCGTTTCTCTCTGCCTCCGCCTCCTCTTCCTCCTCCTCCTCCTCCTCCGCCACCTCCACCTTTAATGCATTCCCGGCAATCCCGGCGTTGATAGCCCCGCAACGCCGCGCGCGCGGCCGTTGCGCGAGCTCTCGCGTCCACGTATATATATATATATATATATATATATATATATATATATATATATATTATCTACATAAAACGTCGCGCAGCTCGCTGCCCCGATGAAACGAATGAGATAGCGAAGTGGAAAAACTCCCGCGAGAGGGGGAGGGGCGGCGTGGGTTGGGGAGCCCAAAATATACGCGCATTGCCCCGTAATCGTGCGCTGCGGGCGCGATTCGACGATCTCTCTCTCTCTCTCTCTCTCTCTCTCTCTCTCTCTATATATATATATATATATATATATATATATATATATATATATACACACATATATCTATGCAGCCATAATAGAAGCAGGCCCTCTTGACAATAAGCAAAGCCACTGGCTGGCTGATTGAGAGAGAGAGAGAGAGAGAGAGAGAGAGAGAGAGAGTCGCGTTCCAGAAAAATCTTTTTATAGATATAAATCCATGAGAGGGAGGAGGAGGAGATGGTGTCGATGCACCGCTGAACCGTTTGTCTTCCGCGCGTGGAACGAGTAGGGAGAGGGCGGGGCAGCGGCCGCAGGAAATGGAGAGATTAGAGCGCGCGGGGGCAACGCGTCATTATGTATGCCGAGGACATCTGAACGGATGAGCGCCTCGGGAAAGGCGACGGTCGATCGTTGTATACGTGTGATTTTGTGCGTTTGTGTCGGGGTGTGCGTACGTGTCTGTATGCGTGCGTTTGGGTTTATTTGTTTCTACGACGCTTGGCTAGGCATTTCCCTACTCTATCTGCTAAATTAAAGGCACCCCAAGTGATAATCAAAAGAATGTGAATTGAATGAATATATTAGAGGATATTTATCTTATGCAAGTTACACACGTTTACAAGTTTCACAATAATACATGTATGGAGCTATAAGTACGAATACTATTAATATAAAGCAAATGTATAGTCGTTATATAGCAAATTATGGTCGAACGAAATTCAATTATCGATACACTTATTATATTAATTATGTATGTAAATTTTTGTATAATTGACATATACGGGTTATAAGTGTCGTATAGTTTAGTATATTATTATCGCTGAATTTATATATATATATATATATATATATATATATATATATATATATATATATTGTCTCACGTGAAAAATGGACACGAATAGAGATTTGATAAAAATTTGTACAAAAGTTTCGTCGTGTGAAAATTTTTTTATAGCTTCGAAATCAGAAACAATTTTTCACCTCATTTTTGCCAAGTGTTCGGAATATTTTGACGTTCCAACAATTTGAAAACAATTATTGGAACGGTTTCAACCTCAGAACTATTAAACCCTGCAAACCTCTTTTAGTTGGTCGAGGTTTTTGAACACGGCTCGAGTTGTTCGTACGGTTTGAACACCAAAAATTTTTCATTTCTAATTCTTTTACAAAACTGATGAAGGTAAAGATTTTTCGGAAAGTACGATAATCTTGAACATCAGAACGGTTTAAACAGTTGTCAACTTTGAAATCTTTGAACGAGTCAATTGCTTTAAGGTTCGAACAGAAGTCTCAGCCAAACTTATATCGCATTGCATCTAAGCGTCTGTTACAAATTTTTTGACCGTCTACCTTGACCAATTTTCCAATTAGAGTTGGCTTGTTTTTCCAATCTAAGTTTCACTTGATTTCTAATTATATATGGGCATCGGACGCGCTCGAACGAGGAACGAAAAATCTTAGAGCATAATAGAAAAAAAAATAAGCGTAAATTAGGACGTCGAACGTTAACGAAATACGAAGCGGCGTTGAAAAGAGTAACTCGAATTATATTTCAGCGATATGATTCTTTTTTTTTTTGTTCTTCGTACATGTACTCAGGGGGGACGCATTGCTGCAGGCGATCGGCGGAAGGTAGTTGGGCGGTCAAGGGGGAGGCCGGGGATATGGACGAATCGGCGGGGAAAACTGATGAAAACGAGGGAAAAAGGAGGAAAAGCAGAAGGGGAAATGAGGCAGTAGAAGAGGTCACACACTGTTGCCAACGCGATAAAAGCAATCACCGAAATAACCGCAGACCACCTCTCGCAGCTTCCCGTCACGGACACGTGGCCTCCGCCTACTCTTTCGCTCGCTCTCTCTCTCTCTCTCTCTCGCCGTCCCTCTCTTTCTCTCAACATGCATGTGCGGACTCATACGGCAAAGTACGGTGCAGAGCAGGAGAGAAAGAGCTGCTGTGGTCGCTTTTCATGGAAGTATGGAACGTATATATATATATATATATATATATATATATACACCTCCTGCCCCCCCCTCTCTCTCTCCACCTCTCTGCCCCTCGCACTCGTTCCGCTCGCAGTACGTGTTTTCTCGTGCGTCCCTCCCCCTCTGTCCGCCGTCACCGCCCCCGCGCAGCCCGCTCCGCGCCCGTATATATCGCGCGCGCTGCTATACCTGGCGCCCGCCGCGCGTTTGGCACCGCGCGCTCCACGCTGGAATTCGACTAGCTCAAATTTCCGGAGAGCACAGAGGGAATCCCCCGGAGGCCCGGGCCAAAGCCTATGCGGTTGCACGCGCTAATACGTACAGATACGCTCGTCCCCCTGCCCCTGTCCTCCCCCTGGCCACCGCCTACCCTCTCCCCGAGGTCCCCTCCCGTGCCCCGTCCACTCACACAGAGATCCGCAGCGCCCTTCGCGAGTCATGACGCGCGGAGGGTCATTGATTGTTGGGCGAGCGTTGAATCTATGTGCGTGTGTATTTGCGCGCGTCTGCGTGCGCGTCATTTTTTTCCTCTTCGCTCGATCGATCGATCGCTGTAATACTGCACGGCTGCGGTAGCACTCTCTCTCTCTCTCTCTCTCTCTCTCTCTCTCTCTCTCTCTCTCTCTCTCTCTCTTGACCGTGTCTCTCTCGGAGCGCGCTTCCATCCCAACAGAACGCTCAATTTTTCGAATTTCAGTACGCACCGGTAGACTCATATAGAGATACATATCCACGCTTGGGGGCAAAGGGTGCAGGACATACATGTTACCTATAGAGGACAATGTATATATCCGTGTATATATATATGTATATATATATATATATATATATATATATATATATATATATACACACATACATATAGGAAACAAGCACGGGCGCACGAAAGATACGCGGCAAACCCTTTCGAATCGCCGCGCCGCTAGCATTAGAGAAAGTACGTGCCCCCGTCTAGGAAGGTGTATATGCATATATATATATATATATATATATATATATATATATATATACATGCATCCACAGGCGTTGGTTTCCCTCATGGTGCCCTCCCGAACCGGATGTATAAATTGTGTGTTGCGACTATTTTCGAACTTTCGAGGGTTTATAGTTTATATAGATGCGCGCCTGCGCTCGCCCGCCAGGAGTCGAGTTTGAGGTCGCGGTTGTGCACTTCGGTGGCTTTGTACACTTTTGTCAGCTTTGGTGTATACATATATACATATACACACCCACATAGGCGGGCTTTTAAGATGGCGAGAGGGCGAGGGCAGGACGAGTTTCCCCCTTTTATTTTTATCCTTGACCGGTGAACGCTCTTTCTCTCTTTCCCCCCTCCCTCCCTCTCACTCTATCATTCTCTCTTTCTGTTTCTCTCTCGCTCTCTCTCTGGTTCTTGGCGATTACAGGGCGGGGGAGGGGGGGGAGCTTATACGAGGCAGCGATGGGACTCCATTAAAAAAGTTTTTTGACTTGCGTCTCGTGACTACACGTCAGATTTATTAGTTGCGTATAAAATTGAATGTTTCCGCTGAATTTCTATACGTGGTATTCCGCCATTGACATTTGACATGTTTCTTCTCCCGTTTTTTCTCTTCTTTTTAGACGTCCTAAAAAAACAAAAAAAAATAATTAATAAAAAGAGAATGGGAGAAAAAAATATCGATTTAATAAATCCACATAAGTTACGCTCGGAACAAGTGACGAACTGATTCGTCGTTACAGATCTATGTGAGAAGGAGGGACTTCGCGCATTCTACAAAATATTATATTTTACCGCTGGATAAAATAAACACGGAGTAATCCTATTTAAATTCTGCGTGCCCAATTTGTAAAATCCTAATTATCCAAGCGGCAAAACATATTAACGAGAGACAAATAGCGTTACGATGCTGTCCATGCAACGAAGATAACACTGCCTAATCAAAATGAAATTGTTTATGCGTGAAATTACGAGGAAAATTGCAGAAAACTCAAGTGTTTACGCATGAAAGCAAATGGTAAGTTCCTTCGCGGAAGGAATATCGATTTATGATTCTATTACCCGCGCCTTTTAATTATAATCGTCTTGCATGTTAAAAATCATTTTCTTCGTGGTTTTTCATTAGAATCTCCTAATCTCGTTTGAATTTCATATTGTAACCTTTCACTTTTTAAGGTCCAAAGCGGTGCGGCATGCAAGAATTCGATGCCGTCCAGGCGCTGAGTATCTTCCGCTCGTTTGCTGTATGTACCCAAGTCGATAAAGAAAAGGTTTCTCCTATGTATTTTGACCTGAAAAATATGATTCAGGAGGTTCTTTTTTGAAACAGGGCAGACAAATGTTTAAAAACGCAATAATCAATATGAGAAATAGGAAATTTAGTTCATACTTAATGCGGGACAAATTATTTTTTATTAAAATATAGATAATTTTAAGCACAAAAACGTGCAAGGTTTTTTCTCCAAATGTTCATATTAAAAGTTTTTTTTAATATTAAAGTATTTTCGCGGTTTGTTGGGTTTTAGAATTTTGCCCATTGGTAAAATAGCGATTAATTGATATTTTCGAAATATTCAAAGTAATTATTCCTCTTTGAATCTTATTTGATCAATTTAATGATTTTACATACAAAATTTAAGAGCCCAAAATCTCTAAGAGTAATCGATGCCAAGTGGTTAAATATGAATATGATTTCCATCTGATCAAAGATAATAGGACTTC
The DNA here is from genome assembly GCA_018907035.1 of Sycobia sp. Sy_11. Lineage (NCBI taxonomy): Eukaryota > Metazoa > Arthropoda > Insecta > Hymenoptera > Epichrysomallidae > Sycobia > Sycobia sp. Sy_11. The sequence goes on along the minus strand of JACCIC010000035.1, from coordinate 3,752,414 downwards.
CATTGCGCCAAAAGGCTCGAACGTTAATCGATAAGAGAATCGATTAGATGGAAAATATTTGAGTTTAAATCGTTGACAATAAGTAAAAATGAGGTATACAAATACAAAGGATGTAGTAGCATTTCGATTTTTTTTTTCAATCGCGATATCACAACTCGTCGAAGCTTTCAAGAATGATTCTACGAGGTTTCGAAGCTTCCATATATAAAAATACTTGACGATTGAGGATTACGTGGCTCTTTTTTTAATTTTTAATAAGCAACTCCCTACTCTCGCTCGCCAAACAACAGAAAAAAAAACACCTACGATTTTACGTTTCGGAGGGGGGGGGGCGGAAGGGCCAAATGGCAAATGACAAAAAGCCTTTGTTTATCGTAACTCAGGCCAGCATATAATGTAAGGTAAAACCAGCGCCAGTACTCGCCGAGTATTAATAAACAAAGACACATTCGTCATTGCCCGAGGCCGAACGGAATTGCACGCAATACGCCTCGCGCCGTCGGATACAAAGGCCGCTTTTGCGCCTCTCGCGTTATCGACGCCTGTGCCGCAACCGCGGCATCGGACCACGAGGCTCATATCAGCGACGGCTTCAATAATCTTCCCATCCCCGCAGTAATATTATTGACGTTGTGTTAAGTTTGCGTTCTTTTCGTTGTATTTTTTTCTTTTTTCTTTTTTTTTTCTTTTTGATTTTTATTTTACAATCCGTTCGTTCGCGAGAGTCGCCCGTATCGCCGCACGAGTAAAAGGAAACACTTTGCCCTGAATGCTCGTGCAACGATAACAGTAGTCTCGACGTTCCTCTCCGTCGTGCGCATTCTTCGATAGACATATATAGCGCACAGCGCGCGCACGAATAATATAAAATTCGCATATATATATATATATATATATATATATATATATATATATATATATATATCTGCGAGCGCGTTGCCGTAATCCTGGCGTCTATACATATATGCATATGTGTATATGTGTATATGTTATATATCGACGCGAGCTAAAGCGCAGTGCAAACGTGTACATATATATATATATATATATATATATATATATATATATATATATATATTACTCACGCGTATATGTAGCGCGCGGGGCAAAGTCGCGGCAGCGCGCGCAGAAGGGAAAGGCAGAAAGGAGCGGCGCTCGCGGGCGCTCGCGATGGGTAATAGAACGCTTGCAAATCTATTGTCCTTCGGCGACTAAGCTGAGTGATATACACAACATGTAGGAATGGAGTTTTATATATATATATCTATATATATATATATATATACACACATATATACACACACACACATATATATATATATATATATATATACACATATGTAGGCACGTTTCGGAACGGACAGGCGCGGGAGCGGAATTGCGGGAGGCGGGCGAGGCGACGGGGACGCGCGGAGACGAGAGAGCACAGCGATATATATTTATAATAGAGAGAGAGGACGAGAGAGAGAGAGAGAGAGAGAGAGAGAGAGAGAGAGGGAGAGAGGGACACAAAACGGGGTGTGGGAGAGGGCGGACGCGAGCTCGGCCCGGCTGTGCAGCGCGATAAAGAAGGACGATAACAGCGCGTGAGCGGAGGGAACAAGAGGGTGAGAGCGAGAGAGAGAGAGAGAGAGAGAGAGAGACAGAAAGAGAGAGAGGTTTGAGAGCTCGAAACAATGAGCACGCGGACGTATCGGTCGTGCGGAGGAGCCGCGACGATTTTCATATCGACGCCGAAAGATAAGACTACTATATATAAATATGTGTGTGTGTGTGTGTGTGTGTGTGTATGTATATATTTGTGCATACATCAGCGGTGGCGTAGCGTAGTGCTCCCGTCGCCCCCGCCCCTTATGCTTGACGCGTGCACGCCCCGAACAATGACAATGAAAAGCCAATAAATTCTGAGGTTCCACTTATCTGTTCAGTCAGTGTTTGAGCGATATAGCTGGATGGGCCGTGCGAAATGAAAAAAAAAAAACAAACAAAGAAGCAAAAAAAAGAAAAAGAAAAGAAGGATCGGTCGGCAACACGATGTACGAGCGGATTCTCTAGATATTTGGTCGTACTCGACCGTTGGGAGTTTTTCTTCCTCCCCCTCCCCCTCTTTCGCGCCCATCCGCCACGGAAATTCGGCTATCGAGCGAAGTTGATCGAATTTTTCGCTAATTGATTACACGAGATTTCGGGATTGAAAGAGGCTCGTGACTTTTTCGAGGGGCTAATGCGGCCGATGGCGTTCCGGTCGAAAATAAAGTATAAATTGTCGTAGAACGACGTGGTTTGGTCTCACGGTGGAATTGAATTATCTCGTCTTAAACAGTCAGATGTTATAAAGTGTATCTATGCATATTAATCAAAAAAACCTCCATTTCCAACGTAAATTTAATGCGATTTAATAAATTGATGTGATTTCTTACATACCTCCGCCTCCAGGTATAAGTATAGATATATAGGTATTCCAACAAATGTACAAATATGCGATCACTGATTAAGACTAGAATATTGTACGTGTACGTATACATGTATATTCAATCTTATAATTCAATCTCGAACAATTTAAGATTAGAAATTGAAAATCGCAATGCGTCGAATAAATTAAGTGACTTTTTTTTGCATTCTGAAGGCCATTAACATAATAATAATCACCTTTTTTTATGTATATACTTCTATACTAAATCCCAGTAGTTTCTATAATAAATCTCAGACATTCTAGTGAGTTGCCAGACATTGAGTTGCACATTTAATTTATCTTAAAGACTTCGATAATGTAAATCTCGAAAAATCACGATAAGTTTCTTACATTGTGAATGAATGTAAGGCGGATATTTATACTATTCTTAATGTACAATATCGTGCATAGAAACTTTGATATTACGTTAAATTTTGAACTTCACGTATACGTATGTATGTATATATATATTATTAAACATTTTTCCTTACGAAACTCCTGCTTACGTAGCGAGCGCGTTCGATCGATGATTATTTATTGATACGAAAAAAAAAATCAAAATATTGAGATTTCTCCGCTTTCTATCCAAATCTTACGGAGAGATCTGGCTAAATCGTGCCGCGATATTTTCCGAAAGCCTCCCATGTATATACCGTCCACTTTTCCCGGCAGGGGCTCCGGGGCGCAAAAAAGCAAGGCAACACATATATAATTACGTAAGCCATGTAAGAGCGTTGGGAGGTGCAAAAAGGGCCGGGCGTGGGCGAGCGCCCGGAAAAAGTAGCCTTTCTGAAACAGCGGTAAACTTTTACGCATAGGTATATGTGTAGGTTACCTATGTATATATATATATATATATATATATATATATATAGTATATATATAGTATATATAGGTATATTTATACGCTAGTATGTGAAGTACACAGAGGCGCTGGTTTCTGCCGTATCTGGGGGGGTGGGGGGAGAGCTCGGGTTCGTTCGGGAGTTTCAGTACAGGCCATCCGGTCTCTCTGCTCTTTCTCTCCTCGTCCCTTCTCTCTTCGCCTTATCGTTCTCTCTCCGTCTCTCTCTCTCTCTCTCTCTCTCTCTCTCGCACTCCCTGGCCATCCTCTCGCTACTCCTACGTAGGAATGAGAGTAAACAGAGAAAGAGGGAGAGACAGGGAGAGAAAAGCAGTAGCTCGCTGAGCTCGTTTCGACTCCCTCCACTTGCCTCTTGGTTGAAAGCTTCCCTTTCAGGCCGAGCTGAGCCCTCGAGATGAAACCAACTTGTGTGCTGCTCTCTCATATCTCCGTCTCTCTTTCTCTCTCCAGTTTCACAGTCACACTCCAAGCCTCGAAGAGAAGAGTCCACGGTCTGTGTATACTATATATATATATATATATATATATATATATATATATATATATATATATATATATATATATATACACGCGTACATACGTGTGTCCTGGACCTCCGCAGAGAGTCCAGAGAGCGGCCAGTATAGTCCTTTGGACTGTGCCGCGGTACGTATGGAAGGACGTGGGAAAGAGGAGAGGCAGGAGATACGAGAGACAGAAACGCTAGGGTCTCCCCCCCCGTTACATACACACATATCTGCTAGTCAGTCGTCGCGATATATATATATATATATATATATATATATATATATATATTGACGGCAGTCACCGGCCACGCACACACTGACCTATTAGTTTTTGCGCGGGTATAACCCCGGCCGAGCGCAAAAGAGAGAAATGGCGATGAGGAGGAGGAGGAGGAGGAGGACGGAGAGGTTGAAAGGAGAAAGAGAGACGCCGAGAGCACGTGCCGGCAGAGGATGCGAGAATGCGCGCGGCTGAACCATATATATATATATATATATATATATATATATATATATATATATATATATATATATATATATATATATATATGTATAGCAGGAGCGGCAGCGGCAGCACTAGTAGCGGCAGCTCGATATTAATTTCTGCAACGAGAGGCTCCCGACCGTGCGCGCCCGGCCCGCGCAACCCCCCTTCGGACCGCAGGCGGCCTCCATTCGCACTCGACCCCTCCCTCGTCCATCTCCGCGCGCGGCCGTCCATCGCACACTTTTAACCGTCCCCGTCCGCGCGTATGCGCGCCTGGCCACGCTAGCCCGGACGGCGAACGTTGGCCGCTGAAGGGGGGGGAGGGTGGGGCGCGGAGGAGAGGGGTTTTGGGACGGGGCTCGAGCGCGAGGCGCGCGACGCGTGGACACGTGGACGGGGAGCGTCCCTCGGCCTTTCGCGCGCGACGCGTAGCTACGGGGTACTGCCTCTCGCCTCTCCCCCCCCTCCTCCCCATCCTCCTGTCCCGCGGCGTCGCCTTTACGGAAAATTGAAGGATTCGGGCGGGCTCAGCGCGTGGGTCAAAGGTGTAGCCGGATACCTGCCAGGGCTTGCGTTCCATTGCCGCGCTCTCGAGATGCAGCGCAGGATACATCGTAAAGCGGTTAGGCTTGATTCTGGGCGGAGGGGGGTGCGCGAGAGAGGAGCGCACGTTACAAGCACTTCCGGTCGACGCGGTGCAAAAGTTTCCCGCACCCCTCCCCGGCGCTATGCGCGCCACGTACAGCACGTGGGTTTATATACGCGGGGAGCAGCGCGAGGGGGGTAACGGGCGCGAAAGGGCAAGGGGAAGGGAGGGGGAATGCGAAGGGCGCGAGAGTTTTCGCTCGCATTTGCATGAGAAAAGTTTTAAAATTGTTTTAAAAGGGCGAGCTCCGTCGTTGACCACACACACACACACACACACACACACACATATGCATTGGCCGGCGAGCAAGCGCGCGCGAACCATTTCCGCGTTCGAGGACTAGTTTTGCCAGGTTGCGAGGATTTCACACGGTTTTAAGAATTATATACATATATATATATATATATATATATATATATATATATATATATATATCCGAAAAATATCGCGGGCTACAAAGCATCGTTACAACTAGCATTTCTTTCCGCCGCGAACGAAGATATACACACAGCTTTATGCAAGATCTCATTGTGCCGTGGTATGAAAAATATCTATGCGGTTTATCCGAGTCAAAAGGAGTGAAGGTGACACTCTGTAAATACAGTCCCACGCAATTCGACTGAATCTCAATGAAAAAAAAAAAAAAAAAAAACCCATTGAATTTCAGTCGGCTTTAGCGAACCGAAATAGTGAAATTTGTCAAAATTTCACCGAATGATTAATTGTAACTTTTACAGTTATTACAAAATTTTTACGTTTAGACCCGAATTGCGTTTAACAAAAATCACACATATATATAGGTACGCATTCTACCAAATAGTGCGGAAGCAGCGGCAAATATGCATTTTATTTCGTGGATTAAAAAAATTTATGACTTAACCGACGTTCCTGTTTGCCGAACACTGCAAACACTGAGAACGTACTATACATTATGATAATTAGGCCATCGTTGTACGTTACGAGCTATGGTAGAAATTTCATTATAGAACACTATACCGTGCTTCTAATTCTCTAACGTATATGTAATGTGTAATCGGTACTGCATCGTGCATTTACGCGTCGAAGGACATTTCATTATTTCAATTTATGAATTTTCACGTGTTAATTATAATATGAATTACAATCTCACCTTTGTGTTATACCGGGCAAAGTCAAAATGAGTAGTTGTAGGATAAATTAGCTGCTCCATAAAAGTTGGAGCCTAATGTTATAGAATGTTTTAGTTAGATATCTTACTTCGTGACACTTTTCTACCTCGCTTCGTTCAATTAAAATCTAACCCATTTACTTCCATTTTCGCGTTTGAATTGCACGGTTATTTTATGTTTTATAATTCTTCTTTTCTACATACGTGTATATATATATATATATATATATATATATATATATATATATATATATATATATATTAAAACCAATTGGCTGATAGGTATAATTCTCTCTTATTTTTTCGTTTATCTATTTTCACTAATTCGAATAATGGAATGCTCATCGATTTGTATATTTCGAGAGTAGAATAAGAGGCATTGAAAATAAATTTTAACAGATAAACACCATTGTGTCGAATGGAAAGGTATTAGAATTGATCGTTTGAATAATATTGCAATAATATCCCTATTCCTATAATAAAAGAACAAATAATGCCTAGAATGAGTGTACATCTAAATATATAGCTCAATCCGTGAAAATTTGCCGATTACACGGCCAGGCAGGGAAAGGGTGGGTAAGAGTGAGAGAGAGAGAGAGAGAGAGAGAGAGAGAGAGAGAGAGAGAGAGAGAGAGAGAGAGCGCGACAGAGGGAGGGAGAGAAGGAGAGGGTGAGTGAGAGCGAGGCAGGGAGGGCATACACTGGTAAATACCGAAACTATAAGTCGAATCGAATTTACAGGGAACGCCCGGAGAGGGTCTCGTTTCGCGGAGGGAGAGATTATGCGAGCGCGCGTGCATCGCGCAAGTTCAAGTAATGTCAAACTGCTACGAAGGAGTACAGGAGCGTTTCCTCGCGCGATTGTTATGTAAAAGGTAGAGGGTGGCGGAGGAGTGAGGGGGAGGGGAGGGGGAGCGGCTTTTGCGGCGCGCAATACCGTTAGCCCCGCCGGCTCTCAATATATATGTATAAACCAGTGACGCGTTTTGACGCACGCGGGGCTTCGGCGCTCCGCGACTCCACTACTGTTTACCGCACTACGCTAAACGTGTTATATACACATACATACATATATATATATATATATATATATATATATATATATATACGTCTACGAGGTCGCTGTAATTATTCCGTTGTCTGTTGGTATCAAAAGCCGTTCTCCCTCCCCGTCCCTATAGATATAGTCCTGGATACCGCGATACTGAAATGGTAATTGCTTCGTCAAACTGTTTTCGGGCTTTTGTTTGTTAATGCGATAAATAGAAGTGCGTTGGGTTATTTTATTGCTGGGGCCGCGAGGGGACGTATAAAATTTGCACAAATTCTATATATACCTGGTCGGAATCGTTGCGATCGAGTCTTATGATTAGATGGATTACAACGTTGAAATTACAGGATCTGAACATGGATCTGTTGGATTAGTTCGAGTCGTTAATATTTGTTTGAACATCAAAGAGCTTTCGTTGATATCACACACACGCAAACGCGCACGTACACGCACACACGCGCGCGCGCGCACACACACACACACACACGCACACACACGTCTTTGGTTATATATATTACCTTTAAAGAGAGACATTGGTATCCTAAAAAGAACTGTCGAGAGTAGCAAATTTCTTTATATTTTTTTCGCAGTCATTTTACGCTTTGAATAAAGTAGAAACAGTAAAAATAATTTCCCAAACATTCTAGATCTTCAAAAAGTTGATTGATAGGTCAAAAATCACCCTCCCCCCTGCACTATTGTGATCGGAAAGGTTGTTTTTCAAAATTTGGTTTTGACGACTGTTGGTGAACGTTACGTATTATGAGTATATATATATATATACACTCATAATACGTATATATACTCAAAATTCCTTTATATGAATATATATAGATATTCATATAAAGGAATTTTTGTACGCAGTACCTCAAACACATCCGATGTTTCAAGTTCGAAGAGAATGAAACAGTGAGTGGACCATAAATGATCCAATTTTAACATCAACGATGTTTTCACGATTTTTTTTTTTGAGTATTGAAAGATCTGGTAAATATATAGACCGCTTATTTGGGGTTGCTCGGATCTAGAAATTCAATATATTATCTATAATTGTGCATATTTTCAAACGCATTAAAAACACACCGGTATTACGAAGAAACGTACTTATCTACTCGAAAAATCACTAACGGACGTTTAAACGAATTATACACAGCTATACTCCTGGTTAATATAATGCGAAGCGCAATTATTAAATCCGAGCTAATCGCGGTCGACGGTCCTCGTAAAATTTCGCCTCGTCTAGCTCGACAACCTATTCCTCCACCTCCTTCTCCCTCTCCCCCCCCCCTCGGATCACCCACGCGCCCATCGCTACTTTCCTGAAATCGGAAAACCGTTGAACGACAGTTAAGTTGCTCAAGACTGCAGCGTTAGTTGTACACAGCCGGGCGCTCCTATAATATACACAATCGCGAGCGGTCCCGCGCGCCCAGCACGCGAATCGCTCGATTACGTAAATTTCGAAGACTCTCGCGTTTATACACGCGCGGCGTTGAGCGCTGCTGGTATACATAACACACACACACACACACACACATATATATATATATATATATATACACACACACACACACATAGATATATTCAGTGATTAGGGGCTGCAAAGCGAGCGGGTCACGTAGAAGCGTCAATCGCCGCGCGAGTTATGTACAACGCTGCGATGTGGTACACGTGCATGTATCTATACGCGTATACGCGCGCCCACGCACGCACGTATATGCACACACATGCACACATACACACATGTGAGCACACACACCCACATCTACACACGTAGCTGCGGTAATTCGAGTTCGCGGATATTCTGACCCTAATCTCCCGCCCCCCCCCCTTCACCCCACAACGGGCCATCTACGCCACTCGACCGAATAAGCTCGCTCACTCTCTCTCCCCCTCCCTCCTTCCCGACCCTCTCTCTCACTCACCCCCTCTCTCTCTCGCTCTCTCTCTCTCTCCCTCTCGCGACAAACTTTACTGTCTTTTCATTTCGAATTTCGCGAACTTTAAACGAGTGATCCCTATCTCCTCTGCTCTGCCTCTCACTCCCTTCCTCCCTCTCCATCACTCCTTCTCTCCGTCCTTCTCACTCTTTCCCTCCGCCATCTCCCTTCCACCTTTACCCCTCTCTTTTACTTTCCATTGTTTTCGTGTTCGCCTGCGGAGCGCACGAGCCCTTGGGCACCTCCCCTCCTTCGCTTTTATCTCCAATAAAGATCGCCTGGATTATTATAGTATTTGCTCCTCGGTAGCCCGGGCTTACGGGGACCGGTTTTAGACGAAACCGCAGTTTTTATCTGACCGAAAAATTAATTGTTAATTGGGCTAAACGACGGCCAACACCGAATCTGCCGGTTTTTTTTTTCTTCTTTCCCTTTCTCGCTCTCCCGCTCGTAGATGTATCTATATATAACATAAAAAGTCCCCGCTCGCGCACGTTCGATTTTTTAAATTTAATTCTTTGTAACGCGTTTTAAATTCGTGTCCTTTTTTTACGCGGGTGCATTTTTTTATTTATTTTTTTATTTTTGTTTTTAATCCCACATATTTTTTTGTTTGGTTGCTTATTTAATCATAAATATTTATATATATATATATATATATATATATATATATATATATGTATATATATATGTTTATTTACGAGATGCAAATAAGCTCCTGTTTACAATAAATGGTCTCTCGACTAGTAAACCTTCAGCTTTATCTGTTGTATTCTGTTGTATCTGATGAATTATTTCAACTTCATAATATTACAGGAATGATTAAAGTAAAGGAAAGCTAAAATTGGCATTGCTAAATGATTATCTGTAATAGTTAATGTAAAAAAATTTTATTTCATATATCTTTGTTATGTTTCATATGTTAGGTTTTGGTTTTTTCGAATCTGCATTCTAGTCTGCGTCTTATGGGTTTTTTTTTTGATCTTGTATTTTACCACATATCTTATTCATCTTGTATTATTTTTTAAACGATTATTGTAGTATTTATAAAATATTAATGTTAATAAGTACATGGAATAAAATGGTTCTCTATCAAGGATAAAAGTTTTGTTCCAACTTTCAAGTATTCCAACCTTACGGCCGTTCGTATGGTTCGAATACGAAAAATTAATACAATTTTAAGTTATTACGTATTAACTGTTCGACGTATTGTTTGAGCAATTCAATCAACCTCAAAGGTATATGAAATGCTGGAATTACTCGGACTGGTATATTTGAGTTGCTGAGATAGTAAAAAAGATCCCAACCGCACTTTATAGTAGAGCTAAAAACTTTTTGATGCTCGAACAATCCCAACAGATTCAGGCGCTTAACAGTTCGTTTCGTTTTAGCGAAAAAAATTTTTCAGCTCTTAATTATTTTACGCGTTTCTCCGCCGTAGATGCTGTGCTTTACCGTTCGCTCAACTCGAATACCTGAAATGTTTGGATGGCTGAAAGGGGGCAAACGATGAAACAGTTCAGACGACTGGCTGAATTCGAACGTTTTCGAACACTGTCAGGTTTTAACCGAAGTTTCGACCTTAGCTTATTCTCTGCTCAAACTGAAACGCTCTCGTCACATTTGATTGAAAATTGAATGTTTCTGATTTAAATGTAACTGCGGTATTTAATAATATAATATGCAGAATTTGAAAAAAAAATTGACATAGTTACTACATTTTTCTTTATAAAACACGATTTTTGTTATACGGCTAATATGTAGAATATTGAATCTTACGCGAAGCCTTTTTTTCAATATGCGTTTGAAAGGCAGATAACAAAATATTAAAAAAGTTACATCACTTCAATCGGGTCGATTCGATTTTTATCAAATTCGAAACATTCAACGCGTTTCTCCTACAGCCATATATATATATATATATATATATATATATATATATATATATATATATATATATATATAGTTACAAGTTCTAAAATCAAATAAATGCCCCCGAGTGCACCGACGGATTAAATAAAGTTGTATAGCCCTCGACAGTCTATATGCCTTGCCTTCCCCCCCCCCTTCCTCACCCTCCTCCGCGGCCGCAAGTACTCCGAAGACGGGAATAACGTTTCCTTACGGGTGATATTATATTTTATAAAGGACGTGTATACGTACGTTGGAAACGGCAGAATTTCTCGAGACTCTCTTTTACACCTCCTCTCTCTCCGAACGCTCTCCATCGATCCACCTCTCTCTCTCTCTCTCTCTCTCTCTCTCCCTCCCTCCCTCTCTCTCACTTCGGCTCTGGCTCTGGCTTTTTCCACACACGTATATACCACCGGCAGCGGCGCGGGGAGCGGCGGGCGTCCCGTTTCCCCCATTCCCCCGTCCCCCTCCCCCGCCGCCGCCCCACTCACTCCCTCGCTCCCGAGCGCACGCACGCACACACACACACTCGCTCGCGTCTTTGCCCCGATCCGCCCACGCTATATTCCCTCTGCTCGCGCAGCGGTCCTCTGGAGCTACGTGTAAATATATATATATATATATATATATATATATATATATATATATAGATCAGTACACACACGCGCGCGCGCGCACACGTATACGTTCGACTTTTTTGCGCGCAGAGCGCTCCGACGCGCTTTTAGATCCTTCATTCCCGTTCTTCTTTCGCCCCGTCCGAGCCGACGCGCGGCCGTCGCCGACGTTGTCCTCTTTTCTGCTTCTTTTTTTTTACCCCCCTCCCCCACCCCACCCTCCCCGCCACCTCGTCTCGTCCGCGTCCTTTTCAATTTTTCTTTCGCGCTCCCCACCTCCCCCTCGCCCTCCACCCGCGGAGCCAGCGCTGTGGGTCGCGCACGTAGAGCTCACGACGATTTTGGCCCCGATATGTTTGGCGACACTGTCGCCGGGCCGCGCGCGAGGACGGACTTCGCGTACGACGGCGACGTAATCGCTCCGCCGGTCGGAGAGAAAGTTGGAAATCTATTTGGCGAGCGTGGGGGGGGGGGTAAAGTTAAAGCGATAAAAGTGTACGCCCGCGCACGCACACACGCGCGCACACACACACTCACACACAGATATATGTATATGCATATGTATTTCTAACTCTAATGCCACGTATATAGCCGAAGGAATGCTTAGATGAAGATGCGCCGTGGCCGTTCCGCCGATTATTTGTGCCAGGGTGGCTGTTTCGATGGTCATTAATTTACGCCGAAGAACCGTATTGGTATGATTTTCGAGCTGGCCGCAGATGCTTGCACAGATACGAGAAGATAGCCTTGCCTCTTCTTTACAGCCCCTCGGCAATGGACTTTTTCGCTCGTTCCACTCTACCGCCCGTAATGTATTGCTCTTGTTATTTTATCACAATGCGAATGCGTACTAAACAATCAGGCTTAACGTAATGATAAATTAAAATTACCATTCGAACGGATCATTCGGATTATTTTTGATGCTTCGACGAAGACTTAACGAATATTTGAAAATATCTGCGATAAAGTAACAAACGTAATTTGACAATTCGAGGAAGATGGGATTTTTTGTCTTACCCGACGGACACGAAAGAACAAGGCAAAACCCGTCTGGTATACCACGGCTAGAAATCCGGGCGAACGCCGGATTGATTTTAAATTCTGCTACCCCCCTCCCCCCTCCCCGCAGCCTGTACCGCCCTGAAGAGGGCGATTATCCGTCGATCCCGTAGGCAATGACACGGGCGGCACGGTTTGAGCTTGTTGAGCGAATGCTGGGCGAAAGCGATCGGGTCGTGTAATTGGCCGTAAGTAATTCCGCCGTCCCATTGCGCGCGATGGTATATTATTTGCGCTCCTTTCCCGAGATCGCCGCGCGCACAGCGGCGGTCAAAACAAATTTGTAGGCTCTGTTAATCGCGTTCGGCGATCGGCTCTTTCTCTCTTTCTCTCCTTCTATCTTTCATTTTTCTTTCAGTTTCTCAAATGTATACAGAATGGGCCGAGCTCTGTGGTGTGTAAACAAAGAGTGTTGAGCGCGTGGCAGTAGTTCTTCTTACGCGTTAATTTCAATAGTGCACAGTTGAGTTTAGCGCGCAATGGGCGGTTATGTGGAATTTTATAGAATTTTTGCCGTAATTAGAATTTACTTAATCTTCACGGTAAGATATTTATCTGTATATGACAGTCTGATGTAAAATATCCCTCATAATCTAAGCTCAGATTTTATTCTTTAGTACTTCTGGCGACAATGTCATGTAGATTAATCGTTCAACTCAACTGACAAACGTGATTTAATTATCAAAGTATATGTATATTCCAAGTTAAGTCTAATGTCATATTTATTTATTTTTATACACAGCTTCCATCATTCTGACACGGCTTGGTTTTCTAAACAAATTACAATACACTCTTTGTAAAAGTATAATTATAAAACAAATTTTAATTTTTCGAAATACTTATGCAACGATGGAGAATCGACATTTCGCAAAATATGCATTTGGATCGCGAAGTTATGGATAATTTTTTATTCGATGTGTTATTTAAGATCCACAGACTCAATCGCGGAGAGTGTAATAAAAAAAAAAGTATTTCAAAAGAGAGACAGAATCGAGATCGATCGATCCGACGGGAAAGATACGTATACGAAAAAAAAGGGAGCAGCGAGGAGGACAGGAAGCTACCTCGTATACTTCTGTATTCCGCAGCTCTTTCTCTGTCTCAATATATATATATATATATATATATATATATATATATATATATATATATATATATATATATATATAGGTACCCGAGAAACCTCGCCCTTTCTTTCTTTTTTCTCTATGTGCTATATATAAAGAGAGGGAAGAAGCCGCGCTCGATATACGGAAAAGATATATACGCTTCGATGTTTCTTTCACGGTTTCTGTATGACATACATATATGTGTACATATATATATATATATATATATATATATATATATATATATATATATTTGTATATGTATATATATATATGTGCGTGTATGAGCGAGTGTTTATTTTTCCGCGCGGTACACGCGCGGTTGCGCCACGGACTCCGAGAAAACTCGTACACCCTCGCTGCTGCGCGGTTCCATCGGCTCTCGATCATATTATATATAGGTGGACGCGCGTGGGTCGCGCGCGACTCCATACGCGGCGGCGTCGACCCTCGTCACACCTTCCTATCGTGGCTCAAAGCGCGCTCGACGACCGAATATTTTTCAGCCCCCCGTAGTGATATTATATGTGTGTGTGTGTATATATATATATATATATATATATATATATATATATATATATACACCAGTGAGCGAGACGGGAGAAAGACCCGCGCCGAGGTATCGATCAATTTCTTCGAGCTATATATAATATATATATATACTATATATACTATATATACTATATATAGTATGTCACCGCGTCGGGGGCGTTCCTGGCCTTCGCGAACAGTGAAGATAGTGCTTAGCGGGCGGGGCTGCAACACCTGAACGGCGCTTCGGGGTTCGAATCGGCTCCCAGAAACCAAAACAAATGCTTCTGAAAATAATCTGACGACTCGCCGATGGGCATTCGTAGAAGATCTCCCTTATGTCGCCGTGACTGTATGAGCACAGATATACAAACTCGCACAAACACACACACAGACACACACACACACACACACACATACACTTGGCACTTGATGCGCGCATAGAGGCAACGCGAGAACTCGATCCCCGCATTGTGCGAGGAGTGAGGACGGGGGAGACAACGAATAGATTTGTGTCATTCGTGAATCGCACAATGCGCCCCGTCAAACAATGTGCGTTCGTTCACCCCTTTGTGCTCTCGGGCGGTTGGGAGGCTCTCCCTATCCTCCTCACCCCTACCTTCCCGAACACGTCACCCGTCTCCCCCCCCCTCCGGTCGCCCCTCCCTCCTGCCGAGCGAGCGCGAAGGCACTTTCCGCGCGGACATTACATCGTCAGATAATGCGAGTCCATCGAGGTATAGGGCGCTGCTGCCGTCGCGCCTCCGACTCCAACGTCGTTCCTTCTCTTATATATATATACATATATACATATATATGTATATATCTATCGTAGTAATTCCGTTCCGAGCTAAGTTTCAGCAAGTCTTTGCTTGTGCTCCCCCTCCTCCATCCACCTCTCTCTCTCTATCTCTCTCTCTCTCTCTCTCTCTCCTTCTAGCTTCTCCCCTTCCTTCCACTCTCGGGTGCTTTCGGGCTGCTAGAGTAGAGACTCACCCCATTTCCAACGACCGAACGTCATACTCTCTCTATATACATATATATAGGGAGAAAGGTATAGGGGATGCTACTACCGTTGGCGAGAGAGAGAGAGAGAGAGAGAGTGAGAGAGGACGGGGAGAGGAGGAAGAAAGATAACGCTAAGGTTGAAAGGAAGGAGCGTATAACGTTGCCGAGGCCCAGAGGGGTTGCGGCACGGAAAGGGAGGGTTAGTTTCTTGTTAGGGTCCAGACGCACTGGCGACTCTCCTTCGGTTTTTCTTCTTCCTCGCTTGGCCAAGCGCTCCTCCGCCTCGTTGTCTTACGCTGCTCTGCCTTTACTTTCGTCTCTGTCTTCCTCTGACACACTCTCTCTCTCTCTCTCTCACCCTATCCTATTCCCTATTTGCCGCCTTGCTTGTGCGCGGCCTAGTAGCTCACTATATATACGCAGACGGTCGGTGGTTGCCAAGCGTGGCTCGCCCATATGTGTAGCGGAGATGCGAACCGCTCGCCCCGCGGAGACAGATAGAGTAAGAAAGCCGCGGGTGCGAGGGAAAATTTCCTTTAGCGCTCGTGGCGTCTGCGCGTATATATAACGATACAGATATACACGCCCGTAAAGGAGGCACCTTGCAGACGCCGCGGTGTTTCTTATTCTTGGCTCGGCTCTTTCTCCCCTTCAACCCCCCTGCGCCTCCCGCCACCCAGTACAAATTGCATTTTACCCTATACATACACACGACCGGGATGGTGTATATATATATATATATATATATATATACGTGTATATATGGCGTTTCGCGCTGCATCTTTTGAATGTTTATGCGATACCAGGCGCGACGTTACGGCCACGGCTCGAACCTAGTAATCCGCTCTATTAATACATTAGCCGCGAAATCGTATGCCGCTCCCGGCTGCGCGTCACCGGCAGCATCGGTAGCGGATTGACCCCCCCCCCCCCCGCGATCGGCGATCGCACATCTTCGCGTCGTCTCCGATGCTGCCCTCGTCGGGGGAGGGTTGGCCGACGGAGGGGACGAACACTTTCCCGCGCGGTACATACAAACGAACCGACCGCTCGCCCCGCGTATTATTATATACGACGCGCGAGTGCGCGCGATCCGTACGCATTAGTCCGAGCGGGGCGGCAGCGGGGGGGGGGTGGCAGTGAAGCCGATACGGTGGCCGGGAGGTGAGGACGAAGCGGCGCGTCGGCGATGGGGGAGGGGTGGTGGGAGGCGGGGCGACAGCGACGGCGTCATATATACGGATTGGTACGAACGTTAATTGATAAGGCGCGTCGCAGTCGCGCGGGAGAGCGGGAATCTGCCTACCTGTACACGTACGCATAAATACACGTATATATAAATATATAGACCGATAGGCAAATCCGGGAGCGAGCGCGCGCTCGCGCGCGTTATACATCACCCGGCGCGCCCCGGCTGGAGCCCCTCCCGCGCAGCCTCTCGGCCGTGCGAAGGGTGCGGGAGGGCATATAGTGCGCGAGGACGAATAAGGGAGTGATAGATAGAGAGGAGGAGAGAGAGATAGGGAGACGGGGCCGGGAGAGAACGACTGTGATTGCGGACGAGTCGGGGAGGGGGAGAGACGAGAGAGGAAAAGCTCGACATCAGCCGCGTCTGTCACATCTCCCTTTGCATATTTCAGATCCGCGGGTACAGAGGGGCGGGGGTGGGGGAGTCGGTACTACTGCCGTGCGCGCTAGCCGAGCGCGTAGTATAGGCATAGACACGCGCGCGCGCACGCACACACACACAGACGCACCTACGGACAGGCACGATAGGGCGAGGGTGAAAGTGGGAGCGGTGCTGCGTTTCGAGGGTGCCGTGCGAAGGGGACTACGGTGCGGAGGGGGGGGCAGAGCGACGCGCACAGAGGACAGACGGACGAGCGACCGCGCTCCTCTCCGCTCTGTGCCGCGCTCGCTCCTGCGGCGCTGCAGCCCGCGCTGCCCCGCGGTCGGCGGTGATGCGCCGCGCCGCGGGCTTTGATGACGCGTATCGCGTTGGTACATGCACGGGCGCCTCGCCGTCGCGGCCAGAGACCGCGCAAGAGGCGGGCGCGTGACGGACGGTTACTCGGGGCGAGTGAGGGCGGCAGCGGGGTGGGGGGGGGTAGCCGAAATATACAAGTTCATGTTTTACAATTGTAAATGATACTCTGCCTATGGACTATCGGCCAAGGATAATCAAAGGCTACCGCTGAGATTAACGATTTATTTTTAAAGAGGTAACAAATGCAGTCGCGACTACTCGTATTTTTGTTGATCTTTTTCATTTCATATGGAAAGAATTTAAGCTTAAATTATATTTATTCGATTACGGATAGAGGAATAGTTGATGTGCGATCATTCTTATTCACATTAATTTACCGTTATTCTTCATATATATATCTAAATAGATGATTTCTAAAGTATACATAAAATTCTGACTTCTGACGACGAGAATTTCCGACGTTATGCAAATACGATATTTTGCCCAAAGTGCTCATTTCTCAATTGTATAACTGCATTGATTCATTCGTATATATTTTTGTAATTGTTATACAGTACACAAACGTAAACATATTTATTGCGTAAAAAGTCGAAACCAAATGAAAATATTTAATATAATTGAAGTTTTATTCTGAAATTTTTAGAACTGATCCGTACCATATAAAATTAAATGTACCTATAACACACTAGTATAATTCGTATTTAATAGTTGACTACACGATTTACACTTCATCGCAGGGGCTTTACTGAACATTATTATTATTTTCAGTAGATTTGCCTTAGAAAATATCATCTGTTTTGGTGAAGCGTTTATTATTTAAAGCCATTCGGACATTTATAAAAGAAGATTACTTCGTTCGTTATGAAAAAATATAGAATTCTATAAGAATAATGTACCGATGTAAAAGATAATGTTGATGGTTAAAAGTAGGTACTCTAGCGAGTTCTATTGAAAAAAATAAAAGCTGTTATCTTCATATGACATTTTCTTCTTCTAAGTATGTATTAAGTAACAATGGCTTTGAATTATATTGTTAAACTAGATTGTTGACTTGTTAAAATATACTTAACTGTATAAGAAAATTCATATACATTTTTTTCATTAAATTTGTTCAGAAATTCGTTGTCACAAAAACACACTTAGCTAAAATTTACTCAATCCTGCAAAAAAAAAAATATCTTCTGTAAATATAATGAATTCTACCGAAGAAATTAATATTTATAAATACGTTTGAATTAAATATTTATTATTTTATTGCGAATTTTCAGAATAGAACAAACAATGGCCTGGAGATTTTCGTTTTACAAAATATCAAGTAAATATTTATTCATGCTCTCGCAGAAATCCACTGTACACGAGTGGATTCGTGCAAATTTTTTCAAAACCCTCCAACAATCGATATTCGCCAATTCATTTTTTGATCGGCATTTTTATTTATAATCCCGCCGAGCACAGAGACACGGCTCGGCGAGCGCACTAAATCGTAAGTTTTGCTTCTGAGCGCGAGCCCGTCGTCCCCTTCTTACCGCGCACTTTTCTCCCTTTATTTTCTCGTCATTGCTTCCCTAACGTCACCCCTCCCCCTGTTCTCTAACCCCTCACCGCCGCCACCCTCCTCCGCCCCTATTTCGTTTGTGCTGACAAGCTGAAGGAGGGACTATATAGGAACCGATCGCACGGGCGCCCGGCTGTTTCCTCGACGAGCCTTCCGGGCAAAAATGACGGTCTACAACGCACACACGCACTTGGGAAATGGGCGCTCGATGTAGCCCCGAGCCACGGAGCCCCAGAAATCGTCGCGTCGACGTGATTTTGCTTTAGATGTTTTGTTTATTGTCGAAGTTTATGGATACTTGTTTAGCGTCTGTTCGTGGCTTATGTACTTGTAGAAACGACACATGGGTAATTTATACGTCGATACTTAGTCTTTGAATCTTTCGTTTTTTAACAGCGGTTGAATTTTGTGTGAATAAATAAATGCCGAACATTTACGTTTTCATGATTAATCGAGTTCGTACATGGTCTACTTCAACGTTGAAATATTCATACACGATGGATAGAAATAATTGATTTTCATTTTTTTTTTTTTTTAATATCTTTCACTCTCGCGACGGTTTCTCGCTTTTGTTCCATCCGAAATGTAAAATTATTCTAGATTTATGTCGATTCGATTGAATCGATTAAATCTAATCCAACAAGATGCGCCTCTGATATTTCGTTAATCAAGATCATGGACAACTCGATTATAGACTCGATGACGTAGACGTTGGCACGAGAAGTGTCGCGTTCCAAATTTTTTTACCCAAGAATAATAAAACTTCGCGTTGTTCGGTGAAAGACTGTGGAACAAATGTCGGTATCGCGTCGAATACTAAGATTTCATTATGTCGCGCGTATATTACAATCGCAATTTTTTGATTTTACGCAGAAAACTAGCTCTTGAATAAAAAAAAAAAAGCTGTAAAATTGTAAATTTTCTTTCAGAGCATGGAAAAAAAAACCAGAAACAAAGTGAGCGATAGGCTCCGATCATTCATACCTCGAGTAATCGACGAGTCTTAGTTTTGTCCCAATTTGCTGCACCATTCTTTGTTAAATTCGCGCTAATTTTCGCTTTTCTCCCGCGAGCCCCGCCAAACGGAGTCGCGCTGCTTTTCACTGCCACTCGTCGCTGCAGTCGACGCGCGACCGCAGTGCGATTTACGGGGCTCGATTTCATTGATTTCATCAAACGAGATCCCGCCCGCTTTCCGCCCTCGTATCCACCGACGCGAGCTCACCCGCACGGAGGGTGGAGGGGACTGTTTGGATAAGCGGCCGAAGAACGCCGCGATCGCGCGGCTCGTCCCATCGTTACAGACGACTTTCGTAACGATGGCGCAGAAGGACGCGCGCTCGCGGATCCGAAGCGAGGATGAGCAACGCTTTGGCGCCGGTTCGTCGAGCCGGCCGAAAAGGCCGCTGTTATTCTGGCAAGCCCGAAAGGTGCCGCCCCGTCGTAGGGAGGGTCGACGCGTAAAAATAAACCCGCTCTTTGTTCCGCGCACATCTGTTTAGACCAGACGTCCCGAAAGTTTCGCTCTCTTGATTTTTCCTTGTCAAAAGAGAGGGCGGTCGGGGGTGAAGATGGGGGAGGGGGGGTCTGGGAGGGAGAACGAAAAAGGCGTACACGGGCAAGTGCATTAAAACTGCAGTCGGTCCGTCGCTGCTGCTGCTGGCGCTGCCGCTGCTTGCCGCCAGCTCGCGGTTATAACGTGCGCGCGGGGTGTTTAAAGTTGGAAGACACCCGAGTAAAGATATAGGTGCGCTCGCTCTCCGACAGGCTTCACGGAATGAGAGGGGGGGAGGGAGAGAGAGAGAGAGAGTGAGGGCGAGAGAGTATCTGTATGGGTGGGTGGGTCGTGGGAGGGTGGTTGGTTCGCCAAGTAAAGCAAAGAGAAAGCTAGAACCGCAGCACGCGCGTACGCGGCTGTGAAGCTATATATATATATATATATATATATATATATATATATATATATATCTACGAGGAGAGAGACCAAAGCCAAAGGGGGCTTTGCGGCGAAACCCGGAGGCAGCTAGGTGGGGGAGCACCTCGCGCGTTCCCTCTGCTCACTCTAGCCTTTTAGTTTACTCTCTCTCTCTCTATCTCTTCTCTCTCTCTCTCTCTCTCTCTCTCTCTCTCTCTCTCTCTCTGTCTCTATCCTCATCCCTTCTTTCTCTCTGTATCCTCTTTTTCAAATTTTCGACTGCACGCCGCAATCATTAGGGATGCGCGGTGGACGAGCTTACTGCGACGTTTTTGCTCGCCCGTTGCACCGTCGCGGCGTCGACCTTTATGACCTTTATAGATGTACACGCACACACACGCGCGCACGCGCACACACAAACACACACACACACACACAGACGCATGCGCGCCTATTCGCTTTTTCGCGCTCGAGGCGTCCTTAAATGACTTAAGCAAAGAGTCCAAAGGTGCCGTTGCTATTTGGCGTAATTGACGGGCGGTAGGCGAACGCTTTCGTGCCGGATGAATTATTAATCGAGGTTCTAGAGGGAGTGTGTGTGTGTGTGTAAGAGCGAGAGAGAGAGAGAGAGAGAGCGAGAGAGAGAGCGAGAGAGAGAGCGAGAGAGAGAGAGCGAGAGAGAGAGAGAGAGAGAGAGAGAGAGAGAGAGAGAGAGAGAGAGAGAGAGAGAGAGAGAGAGAGAGAGAGAGGAAACTATATAGAGTCAAATGTCTTCTAGTGTCGACATATATAAGTAATTGAGGAATACGGGCTGAGGGCGTCGGTGTTCGTGGAAATTTACGCTCTTTACTTTAAACCTAGTTTCTTGGTACGTTTAGCATTTAATGCGCTTATCGACGCCCTCTAAACTAAGACCAGCACATTTTCCCCTGGAAAAGTGTTAGCTTCGCCTGTGGAGTTTAGGTAACGCGCTACTTTTACCCAAGGGAATTGATCTATGCGTTATTTTCGTCGAGAGACGAATCGTGCTAGTCTTCTGTCGAGGCCGTGGATACAGCATATTAACCTGGCTCGTGGACCTCCGCGACGACAACATCCCGATGGCAATACATATTCCAATTCGCCAAGAAGTTCCCCTTTGTCTTTTTCGTTTTCCTCGGTTTTCCTCTTCGCAAGCCGAGCTGTTTTTCGACCTTTCATTTCGTTAACGCAGGGTGTGGGGCAACTTTTCTCTCTTTCACGAACTGCTCGCACCCCAAAGGCATCTCTTGGCTCGACGACTTACGTGGACTGATCAGGTCCGTGGGGGTGGGGGGGGGCGAACACGTTAACGCCTTGATATTGGGAAAAGCTTTTTCCGACCAGGCGGAAACGTGTACACGTGCGCGTGCACACACACGCAGCCCCGTATCTTAACGGGAAACGAACGACAGAACGGGAGAGCGAGAGAGAGAGAGAGAGAGATAGAAGCTAGGGCGACTTGGGTCGCAGACAGCCCCCCTCCCCATTCCCCCGTCTCCTCGCTCGTCAAGGGGCCGGCACCGCGGAATAGGGTCGAGACGCTACGTTGGGTCGCGTCGTCGAGGGATTCGGGGCTCCGCGTGGGCGACCGCAGCCGGGCCAGAAGTTTTTTCAGACCACCCACTTCTATCCCCATTCCCGCCCCTCGGCGCGCGTTCGCGTCGCCGTCGTCGCTTCGATTAGTCGCGCGCCGGGTCAAAACGAAAGAGTTCGCTTAAGCTAAGTGGGCCATTACTGTCTTCGGGCTGGCCCCCCTCCCCGCCCCCCTCGGTTAACACAACTCGTACGTCCGACCGACGCCGTACGCTCCCGCGGCCCAGTGGCCGTTCGTACCCTGTGCTCGTTCTTCCTCCCCCCTGCCCTCTCACTAGTCGTACGCGCCCGTATACGTGCGTGCGTACGCGAGCTACGGTCGAGCGGCGGGGGGAGGGGTGGTGGGGAGGGTCGGCGAGGGCGGCGGCACGGCGCGGCGTTGCTCTGCCCGGTGGGGGTGGGGGAGGGGGCAAATGCACGGGGGAGAGGGTGCGGATGTGTGCTACATAGGGTGCGGAGGAGAGGTGTGGTTGCTTTAACGGTGCGTTGAACCCCGTCGCATGGGTGGAGTGCGGCGGCCGCGCAGGTGGAGCTCCACTAGGTCGTTCGACGCATTCGGTATATATATATATATATATGTAACCTCTGACCCTCCCTCGCGTCCCTCGGCCCTCATAACGCAGCGCTCTGCGCGTTTTCGACCGGTTCCCACACCCCCCACACCCTTGGCTGCGCGAGGTCTCTGCCATATATAGTGTACGCGAAGAATCGCGAGCGGGAAGTTTCGTAGTTTCGTGTTGTTGCTCGAGCGGCTGTGGCCGAAAGCGGTGAGGGGAACAGAGAGAGAGAGAGAGAGAGAGAGAGAGAGAGAGAGAGAGAGACAGAGGTTGTGATAATTTTCTCTCTGATAGTTGCGGGCTACTCGTACTTTTATCGAGGTAATCGAAACTTTGTACAATGATGCTAGGGCACCAAGCAACCCTGAGCTCTATTCGGATTTCCAGATTTTGAAAATCAAAGGCGAATCTGAATCCAACTGTGCTCCTCTTCGAATGATGTAGTTCATTGTGCTATATATATATATATAAAAGCACATACAAGAGATTTGTATAGCACATATAAACGAGTTTTTTAGGACGGGGAACTCCGACGCGGGTAAAAGCGACTGGGGGGAGGGGGTGGCACGCACTGGAAACGTTGTGCAATGGCTATATGCATATTTGATTTTATGAATTATTGTTATGGTGCCACCTACCTACGCAGGATATAAAGAGAATGCCAATTGAAGGGGTCGGTTTAATTCAGCGGAACAATCAATTTATACTGTATTTATGTGTACGGCTTGTAACCGTTTCGCTGATACTTTTTCATTATGTTTAAGTCGAGTCCGACCCTTCATTATTCATTTACGATTCTATACGCCTGAAATATCTCGATATTCCGATCGACCAGGCTTTTGAATTGATAAAAGTGTAGTGCACTGATTGTACTCGCAACGCCTTGGCGCTCGCTGGACTTCTTCACTTAATTCCGTGCTTTCCTATATGTATATGACAAAGGCGGTCGGCTCTCGGATGTCGGATCCAAGGTGCAAATTTTCTCGAATTATCGAGCATTCGCTAATCGGCCGCTGAGATTATAAATTATCGCAGCGTCCGCGAACGAGGGCGCTCGGTTTCATAGCGCTCGGCGGTACGGGAGGCTGGGTGAAGGGCAGGTGCGATGGAAGGGGGGAGGAGATAGCAAAATACCAACAAAAGCCGTCGCAATTTTTATCTCCCTCTCTCTTTCTCTCTCACTCTCTCTCTTCTATCTCTCTCTGTCGCTCCCTTGCTCTCGACTCGTTTTCGGATCTCCCGAGCTCTCGTTGTCGTCGTTTTAAGCCTCGCTCGCTCTTCTCTTCCCTCGACTCACTCTTCCCCCTCCCCCAATTCCCCGGAACACAGGTATATATATGTATATATATGTGTATATATATATATATATATATATATATATATATATATATATATAGATACGCGCTCCGCACGCCAGCTACGTAATTCAGCGGCGCGGTACGTAATGCCGCTTGGGTCGCGCGGGGGTAGAGGAGCAGGGGGGTGGCGGGAAGGGAGGAGGAGGAGGAGGACGACGCCACCGCCACTCTCTCACCGGGGGTGGCTCGTTGCTCGGAGTGGCAGAAGGAGAGCGAGAGGCGCGGGGGGGCGGGAGAGAAGGTGGTTCTCGCGCGCGCGCGCGCGCGCGTACTCGCTCGGCTTGTTTGTGTGTCAGCCGCTCTGGGACCCTTCGCTATATGCCGGGCTTCTCTCCTTTCCAATCCGACTCTCTGTCGCTTTCACCCATCCCATTTCCGCCTCCTCCACCCCCCCCCCTCGGCCCCGCGCCCCTCTTACCACTCTGCTGCTGTCGCTGACTCTTTCCCTCTCGCCTTTCTTTGTCGCTCATCCAGAGCCGAGCGCCCAGCGCGCCGCAACGGCGGGGCAGAACGGTAAAGCTTTCTCGCATCGACCCTCCTCACGGTGGCTCGGTTATGTATTATACGGTGCCTTTCCACCCGCCCCGCGCCCCCCCACCACCCCAACCCGTCGACGTTTCCCTTTGTGCGCGAGGAGCGCGAGCGGCACCTCGGCAAGCATCGGCGAAAACGTCCCTACCTGCGGTTCTGGAGCGCGAGCGCGCCCGACAGTCTCTAAGTCCTCCCCCTCTTTGCTCCGGGACTACAGCTTCACATACAAATATACAGAAAGATAAATATATATGTATATATATATATATATATATATATATATATATATATTTCTTTAGATATAAACGGTGAAAATAGTTGTCGTCGCGTACTTCAAGGAGAGCCTGACTAGTCTCACGCGCGTGCGAGAAAAGGGAAGTGGGTGTGGAATGCACATCCGGTGGGGCTCCGATTATTAAATCAAAGTGGCGTGTGTGCACAGTCACGATTGGTTGAACTGGTCAAACATTATATGTACATAGATATTATATACGCGATCGTGAAACGATCCGTTTTAAATGTATTTAAGACGCTATTAATCTTTACTTATCGTGGGGCAAAGAAGATTTTTCACGCTATTACGGAATAGGATTTTTTAATCGGTTAACGCCGAGGTCGGAGCTCGAAAATGATGCGCGCGAAAACTCGCAGAGGTTTTCCGGGTTATGAGAAAATTTGCGAATTAGAGGGCAGTGAATGAATTTGCTTTCCTATCTCTCGTGCCGGCTGTTTTTATTTGACCATAACTTTAACTACGTATTACATAGATGTATTTCCGACATTCATTTGATTCTGCTACCCCTAAAGTTTATTATGGCAGACATTCTAGTTATGAAAAGGATGGAATTGCTTTTGTAGATATGCTACTGTCAATAATAATAAAATTAAAATTTTGTCTTACTCTGCTATCCGAATACCTCGGGTTCTACATTGACGAATTCTATTCACATTATGCGATACGAACACGATTAACGATTAATAATGAGTCAAAAGCATCCCTTGCATCGCCACGACGGTGTCCTTGCGATTTCGTAACGCTAGCTTAGTGGGGAGCTTGTGGGCAAATCCGAGGAAAACGAGGAGGGAAGAGTTTCCGACGAATCCAGAGTGTCCTTCTTACTTTCGCGGAGGCTCTCGGGTGGCGCGGGGCATTGAAAATTCGAAGCCAGGTGCTTGCGAGGCCGGATCGCTCGAGGAGTTTGCGGACAGGGGGGGGGGTGGTGGTGCGGGCGGCGGTAGCAGGGCCGAGGCAAAAGGAGGAGAAAGAGGGAGCTGGATGATAAAAAGCGGCAGAAACCGAAAGAGGAAGAACGGGGAAAAAGGAGAACGGCCAGGCGCGTTGGCTCAGCTGTGTTTTCCGGCGCGGCCGAGGATGTAGGGGTTTGCGGCGTAGCGCGACGGGTTGTCGGGGCCACCGGGGGGGGAGGGTGGCAGCGGGGTGTGGGCGGGTGGTCGGTCGAGTCGCTCGTAGATCGTGGAACGGGCGTCGAGGGGAGCGGGGGTGGAGGGGTGGGCGGCGGCGGTCGGGAGCGTTGTGGAAGTTGGAGCTCGCCGAGTTGGGTCGGGGGTCGGGCGGGTGAGAGGCTTGGGTCGGGAGTCGAGGGTTGGGGTTGGTGGGCGGGGGTGGCGCGTTGGGTTAGTTGGATGGCTGGCAGGCTGGCAGGCGAGCACGCGAGGGGCTGCTTTGAGCTAAGCCAGAGGGAGAAAGAGAGAGAGAGAGAGAGAGAGAGAGTGGCAGAGAACGCGGGCGGGGGGAGGTGGGTAGCGGCGGAGAGAAGAGACGCGGCGTAGCGAGGGAGTGAGAGAGAGAGAGAGGGTGGGTCTCTCCACGGCTCGGCGAAGGGCAAAGCGAAACTAGGAGAGACGGGCTGAGACGGACTGAGACGAACCGGGGGTAATTCCACCGAGGCGCGCCACCGAGGCTAGGCTATACCGGCTGCTAGAAGCGTCTCCCTTTACCTCCTCACCGCCCACCACCCGCCTCGCCGCTCTCCCGACCTCGCGCCGTGTCCCTCGCCTCGCCCTGCCGGACACCGCAGCTCACCTAACTACACAGTCGACTACCATCCACTGTTCTAAATAATTCCGTGATACGATTGCTGCGGCTTTCTCGGCTTCGCGCGCGTCCGCCCGCTCGGCCGCCTCGGCGCCTTTGCTCTTCTCGCTCTCGGTCCCACCTCTACCCCCCCCCCCGGTCCCCCGCCCCTCCTCGCCCCGCGCCCTTCAGCGAACGGTCATTTTGCGGATCGTCGGGTTATATCCGAGGGATGAGTGGGGCAGGAGATGCTGGAACAGCCACCGACGCCGCCTCATTATAGCGGCGAGCCCCTTTCTCGCCAACTTTTGACGCATCGCGAACTTGATCGGATGACGTGACGCGCTCTCTCGCGTGCTATCCGATTAGAGCGCCCACGGCTATCGGCCGTGCGCACCGTACGTATGCGCGACACACGTGTAGACGAGCACACTTCGCGTATGCCGGTCGATCGATAACGGTTTCGCTTTTCGAGCGCGCCGCTTTACGTGCGCTCCTCGGGGCTGTCTTGCGGCACGATCGAGATCTGACCGGGCTGGTGGGAGGAGGCCCGCGAGGCTTTTAGAGTTAAAAATGAGGTCAGTGTGTGACGCCGCGCCGATGGCCGGCGAGATAGGCGGGGCTGTCGAACTTGCCTCAGCCCGCTCGCTCGTTACGCGGCGTTGCCGGTGGAGGGGGGGGGGGCAAGCTCGTGTTTTTTTTCCTGCAACGTTTCGCGGATGCGGTAAAAATTCATCGTTTTGAGGTGTAATTGTTCTTTTTCAAATATCGCCTACTTGCGAGCGAAATACAGCCTGCACTTGCGTTCTTAAAAAACGATTAGTTTTTTTGTTCAAGTGGAATGCGTGTCTTTCAAGTCAGACATACATAAAAAGAAAGCCCAATAAGGAAACGAGCCGTAGCCTAGCCTCGCAAAGCACTCTTATTCTTTAGTATGTCAAAGTAAAGCACGAAGTAGTGAATACCTATGCTAGGTGCTTATTTATCGATCCAAGGGTTCGAAGTCAGCCCTGAAGTTTAGTCACAAAAAGAGCCACCTTAAAATATATCAAATAATTCTGTAATAATGACAGTCTGCCTTATTTTTTATGATTAATTTTCACCCTGTAAGGCAACGAATAAGGAAGTAATGAAAAACAGGTGCATTAATATTTTAGATGCTTCAGCAAATTGAATGGAAACAAGATGTAAAAAAGTTTGACACAATGATTATTGATTTTCTTAAAATTATCTTCCCAATAACTAACGAATTGTCTTAAGAATAATATTATATTTACAAATACATTTGTAAATATGTATATGCACAATAGATATATATGTATGAAAGGAAGAACTAAATTTGATCTACTATACTTCTAGTAATATAAAAATAATATCTAGTAATATAAAATTCTATCGATTTGTTATATAAAAATTTCCTTTTGATACAATTCCGTTTTATATAGATAATGCAATATGAAATGTTTATTTTATTTTTTTAAGAGATATTTCGTATCTTTGTCTCAACTGTATGCTAAAATGTGAAGAAAATTAATTTTTTCAATCAGGTTTGACATTTTTATAATAGTCTATTATTACTTTTAATTAGGGGTTTGCACCACCTGCAAATCTGGATTTTGATAAATGATTTAATTAATCAGTCATGAGTATAGCGTTTTATCGGTAAACGTTAATTTCAATCGTAGTAGACAAGAATAATGCTGAAAATGTAAATTAGAGTGGAGTATCTTTTCCCCCAGGTCAATTGTGCCCATCATATTATACTAACCACTTGGTAATATAGTTTTTGAAGACTCAATCATATATTTACCGTACAATTAAAATAAAATAAATTAATAATTAAAATAAAATAATGTTGTAAGATAAATGTGTTTGTATA
Organism: Sycobia sp. Sy_11; assembly: GCA_018907035.1. NCBI lineage: Eukaryota > Metazoa > Arthropoda > Insecta > Hymenoptera > Epichrysomallidae > Sycobia > Sycobia sp. Sy_11. The sequence goes on along the minus strand of JACCIC010000035.1, from coordinate 3,723,651 downwards.
GAGTTGAGAATGATCATAATCCTCTAATGTTTTACGAATAAAACTATTTCCTACTAAATAATCTGACGTCCCGTTGGCCAGCTCAACAGGTGGTCTAGAAGGAAACGTTGTACATGCTATGTAACTATTTTAGACGATTCCTTAAGTATTCTCATTATTGTGTATATAATTAAATAATAACATTATTGGTTTTTAAATTTTGATTATAAATTTTGTCAATAGCGTTACACTATACAAAAAGGATAGTACATTATTATATTTTCATCTTGTCGGACATTAAATAGATTTTATTGTTAAAATAGATTAAATTTCAACACTAAGTAAGGTTTTTTAATAGTAAAAAAATTATATGTTTCAATTTACTAGCCTATCTTTTATAAACAGACTGTTTTTTTAGCTATTTCTTAAAAGAATTTACACATTTTATAGAACTAGAGAATTTTGTTCTTTAGGAACTTCTGATATATTTGATTTTTTTTTTATTTTACAATTCGCCTGTTATATACAAAACGTTTCGATCGATATAATCATTAATATTTACAACGAATCTGTTTAATTTCGATTTGATTGAACTGGGAGACAGATTTTGTCGTTTTCGTTTGAGCCCATTACACAGATGAAGTTCTTTATCCTGATAAATTGAGATCGATATTATTAAACGCGAAAAAAAAAATGCAGCCGCGCTGCATCGTAATATCGAAGCTAATCTTATTTAGCAGAAAATTCGATTAGATCACGTAACTTATTGGTATAAATCCACGAAGGAGTTGCAGGATAGTTCGCGGGGTCGATGAATATCTCGCGTGTAACGTGTCAATGTATGTATATAGAGGAGGAAGGCGGTGTAAATTACACGACGACGTAACTCGAGAAAACGGGCGAATCGAGAACCGAATCATTAAAAATCACGTTGTGTGCAAATTCATGGTATTTTTTTTAAGTAGATTTAATGCTTAAAAATTCGACTAGATCTTAGCTGCATAGTAGAAGGATTCTCCTTTCGATATCGCAAATTTCATCGACTATATGTTCCTAATAGTCGACAATGGCAAATTTGAAAATATTTGCAATTTCATTACGATCCACAACAAGTTTTTCAACCGCTTTGCAGCGAGATCTAATATAACAAGTACATATATGATGCGAATCAAAAGATTATTGTCGATTGCCAAGTTCCTGCCACTGACTTGAGCCTTACAATGTCAATTATTAATTCCATCCTCTCTCTCCATCTCTCTCTCTCTCTCTCTCGAAAAATATTAACTGCTTAACGTCGATGCGGGAAAAAATCCAGCCACAGGACGACTGTGCGCCGGCATCGACGACATTAAAAATAGACCAGCCGCAACAATGGCAGCGGCAGTAGTAGCAGCAGCAGCGGCGGCAGCGGCGGCGGCGGCAGCAGCTTTTTGCCGTACATCCCAAGTAGAAAGGCCGAGTCATCCAAGTTGGATGAAACATCGGGGCGAACGTGCGCGCGCGAACGCGCGCTCGTGCTCCTGGCGCAGAGGGGCCGGGCTGAGGATGTGGAGTACGAGGGTGGGTCCTGAGGGGGGGGGGGTTAGGCAGGGCGGAAAGGCAAAATGCGGACTCCCTTTTCCTACGTCAGGAAGGATCTGTTAATCTAGGGTCCGAGGGTCGCGAAACAAGAGAAACAAGAATAAAGAGAGAGGCTGCCGGGGGAGGAGGGAAGGCAGAAGGGAGAGAAAGAGCGGGAGGCTGGGCGAGAGTGAGAGAGAGAGAGAGAGAGAGAGAGAGGGATCCGTGCTTTCTCGAGCGCACAAGGCGAAGGCGAACTCGAAGGCGCTAGAGAAATAGCTAAGGGTGGAAATAGGGGGTGAGAAACGAGGGTTCGGGAGGATGGCGGCGGGAGGGAGAGGGGAGGAGGATGGAACGGCAGAATTGCGGAGGCAGAGGGAAGCGAGAACGCCAGAGGGAGATGCAGGTGAAGCGGAGTAATGCCGCGGACGGGGGGGGCGGGCGAAAGGGAGAGTGTAGCGGGGGGATGGGGGGTTGAGGCGGGAGACGGCGCGGGAGAAAGAGCGAGCGAGAGAGATACGGAGCGACCTGAAGCTGGCTGGGCGCTCTTGATAAAGGTGCGCTTTTCTCCCGCTGCCTCCCTCTCTTCTCTCTCTTTCCTTCTTCTCTCTCTCTCTCTCTCTCTCTCTCTCTCTCTCATCTCTCTTCGGTGCTAGGGTTGCCGGGGTCGCTGGGGTAGCGGCGGACCGCTTGATGAAGGTTCATCCTAGAGGGTCGCTCTACTCCATCTTTCTCTCTTTCTCTCTTTTCCGCCTGTTTCGTTCTGGCTTGGATGCCGGCTCTTCCGTCCCTTCTCCCCCGCCCCCCCCCTCAAGGCCCGGCAGATATAGCGCAATGCCAAAGGGAAAGAGGGTTACGGTTCTATCATATACCACTGATTTATTCCTAGCATATCCAAGAAACGTTATCTATCATTTTCGCCCGTAAAGTACGAAACTAATATCGATTTTTCTGCTTCAAGGGCTCCTCAAGAAATCATCGGGACAATCCGCGCAGGATTTCAGTAGTATTGTACTATACGCCTGAGTTACATCGTACGAAGCCAACGAAGTTTACCGTACATTATCGTTATTAAATGCAGCTTCTTTATCCGGGTAGTTAATCCTAGTTAGTTTAGTATAGGCAAATAGTGAAAAAAGTTAATAATTTAATGAACAACATAGAAAAATGGATCTGGGAGTTAACAAATGATATCAATATCAGCATCATTGGATAACTCAATACTGTTATTTTATTTTTACGACATTATAACGCAATAAAACATGATAAAAGTAGCTTGTAACAGTATTATAAGAATTTGGCAGATGGAACAGAAATTACGCCTGCTAGCACTGATAAAAAGACATCGGTACGGGTTACTTTTTTCAAGTCGCAGTCGAGCAGAGCTATTCATTTCCCTAATTTAAAGATGTTCAGTGCGGGCAAGGCCAAGGGGAAAATGCGCAATATAGTCTAATTGTTTCGTTGCCTCGAGCATGAAGTTGAGCCTGAGAAAACAATTAAGCTCGGAGAGGGCTCGGGGTCAAGAGAAATTCGACACCGCCTCTATTTACATCGTTGTGTACGCATCGGTGATTCGTTATCACGGGCGCCAAAACGCATCGTATAACCGAGACGGGGCGAAATAGACAAAGATTAGGTGGGGAAAAAAATCTCCTTACGCAGTTACTCGGCGTGTTCACATATTTATACATATATATATATATATATATATATATATATATATATATATATATATACGCAGCGTTGCGAGCGTTTCTTTGAGAGGGTATGGAAAGCGCGAAAGAAAGAAAAGAGCGAGAGCAGGCCTCTGTATGCGTGCATATATATATATATATATATATATATATATATATATATAGCTCTGTGCTCCTCTCCCCCTCCCCTCGCTCGCGCTGCTTTCCTTGGGCAAAGGGAAATCTATTTTCGTGGGCATTCCCTGATGAACACGGCGGGTTGAAAAGAGCCCCGCGACCCCCTCCCCGTTGGGTGTTGCTCCGCTCTCTCGACGCGGCGCGGTGCTCTATATATCTGCACCTCTACTCTACTTTTCTTTTTCTTCTCTCTCTCCCTCGCACCTCTCTCTCTCTCTCTCTCTCTCTCTCTCTTTTTCTTTCTTTTGCTCTATCTCGGCCTCTTTCTCCCTCTTTCTTTCTTTAAGCCTTAAGATGGAAAGAGAGAACGCCTGTAAAAGACAGAAAGGGATGGAATGATAGAAGGAGGGAGAGCGGGACAAACAGGGGGCGGGGGCCCGAACAGAGTACACGTGCGCGTGCGAGAACACGTATATATATATATATATATATATATATATATATATGTATATAGCATGCAGCATCGACGTGGGCGGCTCGGCGGCTCTCGGCAAACCTCCAAGGTGCGCGCCCACCCATCCTGTGCGCGGGCGAGGAGGCGGTAGACAGCGGCCAAAGTGCGCGCGGTACAGTTCGGGCATATAGGCGAGGAAGGAAGGAAGTACCAGCGCGAAAAAGAGAGAGAGAGAGAGACACAGAGAGCGTATGTGTGTGTGTGTTGTGTGTGTGCGTGTGTGAGTGAGCGGAGGGAGCGAACACGCCCGCAAGACTTAAGAAGTCCGCGAAACTTTCGAAATATACCGCCGTTACCGCGCTACCGACGGCTGAGTCACCCCCCCTCCCACTCATCCCGCTCCTTCTGCTCGAAGTATACTTCCCGACCTTCCGCTCTTTGACGCGGCCGATATTTCGAAGCCCAATTTATATGGGAAGAGGAGGGAAACCGGTCCAATCAAGATCTTTTTATTCTTATTTCTTTTTTTTTTTTTTTTTTTTTCATTTTTGATCGCTCGCAGCGATCCTGGCATCAAACAGCAATGTCCCGTGGTTATAACAGTGCGAGGTGTCGGCGGTACCGACAGACGTAAGAGGGCAGTGGAAATATAAAGTACGGCTGGCGCTAGATTAAAATAAAAAGGAATCGGCGCGTCAATTCATTCCGCAATGAATTTTTCGCGTTATTAAGAAGCAAAGGCCGAGCAAGTTTATTAATTATTCAGCTTTTTTTTTCAATAAGTAGAAAAAATGGACATATTCAGGATGAAATTGTTAGTCGATACTTTATACTCGATTCTCGAAAGTCAGGCTGGGTCTCTAATATATGCTCGAAAAATGAAGTATCGTGTAAAAACGAGAAATTCAGCCCTGGTGTAAGGTATCAACAATTTATCCAAAAAAAAGTAGTTACCGTCATGAGTGGTCAGACCGATTGATCTACGTGTAAATAATGTTTAAAGCGAGCTGGTGCTCTTCATTTATCGGGAATTTCACGCGACAGTACAGTCGAAATTGAGATTAATTCATATCCTATCCTGGAGTTTCGACCAAGGTATGCAATTTAATATAATACAACTGTACTGCACAATTGGTATCGTCCCATTGGGCGTGATCTTATACTGCGCATCCCTCGTAGCCCTAGTTTTTCCGTAATTTTTGCGTTCAATAATCCGTTCCCGTTGCCCGCGTACGCGCGTTATTAAAAAAGACAGAAACTTGGACGGGGATGGAAGAGACAAATGTCAGTTCACGCGCAGCAACAAAAAAAAAAAAAAAGCACGGGTATAATAGTCGAACGGATGAAATTCGTGCGCTGGCCTGCGCCTAGCCTCACCTTCACCGTCAACGTCGACTCACCGACGCCGTCGGCTTGGATATCTCGGCGCCGTCCCCCCTCTCCCCCTCTCCATCGCTCCCCCCCGGTAATATCTCTCGACCACCCCCTTCCTCGGGAACCCGGGTCGGGCTCTCTTTCTCTCCACTTTTCCCTCGACCCCCTTCCCCCTCGCTCCACTGCTAGCCGTTCCGACGGTATAGTCGAGAGAGAAAGAGGAGGAGAGAGATAGAGAGAGAGAGAGAGAGAGGGAGAGAGAGTGGCTAGGAGGGTTACTTCCTTGCTTTGTTGCTTCTCGCTGCCTCGTGCACCGTTCCGACCGTTCGAGTCTCTCTCTCTCTCTCTCTCTCTCTCTCTCTCCCCTTTTCCTCATCTCTCGATCTACGTCTGTCTCTCTTTCTCTTCCTATAATCGCAGCCCCCTTCCCCGCCTTATGCCGGTGCCCCGGTCCTCGCCCTTTGTGTCCGCAGAAAGTAGAAAGAGATTGCGCCGACGTCGAGGCGAGGTTTTTCTCCTTCCCTCTCGTTCGCCCTCCCTTCCTCATTTTCTGACTTTGTCTCTCCCTACCCCACACTCCCTCCCTTTCTCGTCCTCTCCCCGCTCGCTCACTCACTCTCTCCCTCTTCCTCTCTTTCTCCCTCTCTCTATCTCCTCGCTACTCTCTCGCTCCTCCTCCTCTCTGGACTGCCGGTCCAAACGGCCGTTCTGTTACGACTCGAATTTGTAGACACGGGGTGTCACGATTCGACGCATCCATTATATGAATACACGTATGTATACGGCGAGGAAAGAGGCGAAAATACCGAGGTCGTATACCGACTTTAAACGCTATATATGTAGGATGGCGACATCGTGCGTTTCTGACGCCGGACAATGGCACCTTAAACAGTTATATTCATCGTTGGCGGGCGGCTTCGTCCCATCGACGATTACGTATCTTAGAGAGTGAACGCATTTGAATTCTACTATTATTTGAGCACAATAGAGATGTTCTCTGATATTATTAAAACAAAAAAGAATCACATTCCAAATGATCTCTTTTTTCTCAAGTTTTTTTATCTTCAAAAAAAATTTTCTTTGACTTCATAGAATGCTGTTATTTTACGATAATATGACTGTATAAGATAAAACGACTCTTTGTTCTGTTATTCTCTTCCTTATTTACCTGCTGCAGTATGTCTAAAATCATCATCATTGTCGAAAAACGTCCAAATGTTCAGATCAACAGCTCATTGCAGACAGTCTTCAAGGGGGGGGGGGCAATCCAAACTCTTCTATAGAACATTTTCTGCTGCCAAAAAGAATACACGCAGATATTTAAATAAATCGGTATTGAATGTAGAACACGATGTTATGCTCGAAAATCATTATCTTTTGATTTTTTAAAACTGCGGGGTTAGAGAATTGACTGATTTCAATGATAGAAGAGCAAACAGTTGTTAAAACAATTACATACTTTCAGCTGTTGCAAAAAAAATACACCAATCACATTCTTGTCCGGAGGCAAACCGTATGCGAGGGAGCTGGTTCGTATATAACTTGATTTGGGATTCGAAATATTGATTCTACTTTTGTACATTTTGATATTATACCTATATAGTTGATTTTTTTATACTTAATTGTTGTCTTTTCAATATAATCTATTATTTTCACACTGCTTAATTTCTTGAAAGTTTATTATAAAAGACTAATGAGCCCGACAATCATTTGTAAGATGGCAGGTGATTTAACCTTCAAAGAATAGAGAAAAGTTAAAACATTTCAATAATGAATATATGAGAATTATTTTTCGAAAGAAAAATAAAAATTTATTTATCTATTATATAATAGTAAAAATTAATCTACTAATGTACAATGACCTCGATAATGTAAGTTTTAATGATATTACAGCATTAATTCTGTGATCCGAACGTATATTTTTTTTCCTTTATAATTTACATATTTTTACTGTAAAAACACGTATTCTGAGCGATATACTAAGAAAGACTAGAGCGATAGATGGGTTTTATCTATTTAATTTATCCAATATGTGATGCAAAAAAAATAAAATTAATAATATCGGATTTATCGAGCGCACATTCCGAATTAATAAAGATTATAGAAATTCCCTAAAGATTTATGTATGACCCATTTTTTAAAACACCGTCAACGTTCGCCGAGTGCGAGCGCCGACGCTAGCATGCATACGTATATATAGGCGAAAAGAGCTCGCCCTCTTTCCATTGATTCCCACCCCCCTCCCCCAGCCCGCGTGAGCAAAACCACGGGCGAAAAACTGCACCGTATAGTCGTTCGTCGGTTATGATCGAATCGGAGGTACGCGCATTACGCGCGCATATATCTAACCGACAGCGGACGAATCGCTTCGTCGATTGTTGTATTAATGTTAATTACATATACGCGCGCCTGCGATGTTGCATCCGTAGCGCAGCCCGACGTACCCCAGGGGAGGGGGCAAGAGGGTTGAAAAATGTCGAATCCGGGGTCGAATCCTGTCCGATCGTACGTGCGTTTGCTCACGCTCTCTCTCTCTCTCTCTCTCTCTCTCGTTCGCCAGCGAGCGCGCGACCCCGATAAAATCGTCATTAACTAAATAGCGCGGCGCGCCGCGCGCTGGGCGTAGGAGAACGCCGTCGCGTACAGGAGCGCGCGAGCGACATTAATTTCCAGGCTCCGCGCCCGGTCGATCGGGGCAGCGGCAGGCGGTTGGGCGGGGGGGGGGCTGGCGGAAAGGGGAGCGGTGGAACGACCTCCTCGCCCCGCCTCGACGCCCGACGCCGAGCGGCACATACGTGCAATTGGCAAAATGCACGATCCACGCCGGGTTGCGCGGTCATACGCGCGCACATCGGCGGGCTTCCAATATCAGCGAGGGCGCTCCCACGCGGCGGCAGCAGCGCTTCTCTCGCTCACTGTCCAATATCAGTAATTTGTGCACTTTGGCCAGGATTGGGGGAGGACGGGGGAAGGGGGACGGGGCGGTGGGAGGCGGGGTACGAGGGCGCAACGCGCACCGTAGCTTCGGGCGAGCCTGGTGGGTTCGTGCCCCCTCACCCCCCCATGCCCGCACCATCGCGTCAGCGCCGTTGCTAGCTACAGTCGCTCGTACTCATCCTTCATCTTTCGTCTCGTGGGGGGGGGGGGCGGTGGTAGGCAGGGGATCGGCAGGAGGCGGAGGTGCGTTCCGTCTGTTTCTCTCTTTTACCCCGCCGCGCGCCGCGTGCATATATGCATCCTAAATATCGCCCCCGGGTCGTGCGATCAGATGGGTGTCGTGCGCTTGCACAGGGGGGAGGGGGTGGGTGGGCGCATTTCTTCTCTACATCAAGGGGCGCGGAGGTTCAGCGGAGTTTGAGGGGGGGCGGCGAGAGAGAAAGAGAGAAAGAAAAGTTTACGGGGGAAATTAGCGAGACGAGAAGCGAGAGCCATATATATGACTCAGGGGGTGGTATTTAGGAAGTGTTTACTCTTGTTTCTTAATGGTATACGGAATATTGCAAACAGCGCGACTGCGATAGCCGAGCACTCGATGTCCCACTTTAGTCTTAATGCCGGGAACAGCCCAATCAATTATGATTATCTCTATGGCGACGGGACCGAAAGAAACGCTGGTCTGCGTCATCTCGATATTGTATACCTCGATCGACGGGGATGAAATCTATCTAGAACTGAATCCCGTTTCGTTTGTTTCCCGGCTCCCCACCGAGTCTAACGCGCGCTGAATTTCGCCCGGTAAGTCGATTCGCAATGAGCGACAAAGTCAGGTTTTGCAATGAAAAAAAATACTGTACTTCGATAAATTCACGATGAAATGTAGCGGAATTTCACTCGTATTGTCGGTTGGATTGTGATAAAAACAGATACATCAATTGGTTACAGCATCGCTTACATTATATTATTTTTATTTATCGCTTAAATTATATTATTACGTAAACAATAATTTAGTGTAATTTTTTTCATGCGATATCATGAGTTGTATGTTTTGAGCCTAATCGACTGTTTTGGGGAGGGGGTGTTACAGAGGGAAGTCAAGCAATATAAAAAAATTATCGAGGTTGCTGTTTACAATGAATTTCTATTTAATTTAAGCATATAAACTTAACCTAATAAATCTTTTTAATACGACTATGTGCAAAATTTCCAGCTTTGATAGATCCGAAATTCAAATGAGCACAATCTACTTATCGCTAATTTCGAGAATCATTTTCGGAATTAGTGAATTCAAATTCTCGTTGCTGAAATCAAATTTTCGAATTGTTCGGAGGTGCATGATTTTGAAAATTAAAGCCGTCATTTTGTGACATGCAATGCGACCAAATCTCTACTGAAATATTTCGTGGGCTAAAAATGAAAATAATCAATCAAGAGAAACTAGATCTCGTCATATTTATTTAATTATAATAAAACATTCAAATTGGATCAACATTCATTTTTTCTTCGGGCATTTCTTATTGTACAAAGAATTTATTCGTGTTATTTATCTTATATTACGGTTATGTCGGACTTCGTTAATTGGTAAAGGTATATTTTGGAAAATACGTTGACCCAGTATAGAAAGCCCGAACAATGGGCAAAATTGTAATAAATCGATAGCTGCGGTTGCAACTATATACTCATGCGGCCATTCGGTAAATTCCGTGGTCCGTTTTAACTAGGTTTTTCCCTGTCGCTCGAACTAAATTATAAGAAACCCTATACATATATATATATATATATATATATATATATATATATATATATACAGAGAGAGAGAGAGAAGCGTTAATCCGCAAAACACCGTTAGCAGCCCGTCTTCCCCGCGCGACACCAGCCGTCATCGCGAGCGACGAGCTTAACCAGTCGACGCTGCTCCACGTAGCGGCCCCCAATTATACGTCGAGCTCCCCTCGCGCGTGCCCGCCGCCCGCGGCCGAAAGCTCGGAGGGTCTGTAAAGCCTTACTTTAATTAAAATTAAAAGTCGGAACGCTCCTTTGCCCCGTATCTATCTGTCTATCTGTCCGCTCCTCTCCCCCCTTGGTCCTTTCGTTCCTCCTTATTCCCGAGACGGCGCTGACTGTTCGCCGGCCCGCGAACTCACCGCCCTTTCATTGATTTATATTCATAATAACGGCTCTCTCTCTCTCTCTCTCTCTCTCTCTCTGTCATTTCCCGGGCCAACCCGGGCCCTGTCGTACGGCGGCCGGCAGTTGCAGCCGCGCAACAAAACCGAAGCTTCGCCCGTGCTCGCTTCGCCCCCTCAAGACCCCTCCTTCTAGATCAGCACTCTGTATAGCCGTCCCCGCGCCCACGCGCCATTAGCCGGTAGCTAAGCGAGTCGGCAGCGACGGGAGTGGCGAGGGCGGCGGCGGTAGCAGCAGGAACCGCTGCTTGCTTTACCTTGTTTCGTTCATCGTCGCTGTACTTTTTTCTCCCTGCCCCGACCCTCTCTCTCTCACTCTCTCTCACTCACTCTCTCTCTCTCTCACTCTCTCTCTCTCTCACTCTCTATCTTCCTCTTACACTTTCTCCTTCGGCTCGTGCAAGAAAAAGCTTTTTACCGAGGCGCGCTTTTGTTGCAGCTCTTTATTAGGTTTTGTAGAAAAAAGAAGAGGTTGAGGAGGCGAAGAAGCGGGAGGTTGGGGGCTGAACGAAGAGAGCGCGGAGAGAGCGACCGAAGATTACGCGCAAGCTGCTTTGCAATAATAAGCGGGGGAGCTGTATGGGTGGGAGGGGGCGCACGACGACGAGGCCGCCTGTTCATGGTTACGGAAATACACACACACACACACACACACACACACACACACACACACACACACACACACACACACATATATATATATATATATACATACGTAAATCAGACATTTCATCGGATGGGTAATCACCGGAGTGGGAAAATAATGCGTTTTATATCGATGCCCGGTATATAAGGCAGGCGGAAGACAGCGCAAAGCTCTGTTAAGTAATTGAGCGATCTTCACACTGTAAGCTGTCGTCTAAGATACTTTCAACGCTTACGCAGACATCCAATTTTTTTTTCTTCATAATCAGCCTGGGACTCTTTCTTGCATTTGGGTAATAATGCAGTCTCGATTTTATTATTAATATGTTTCTCGACATTTATGTGGACCACTATTTTATATTATCCAAATGCTATTGTGTGCGACTTGTTTTTGCATGCTCTATGGTATCGAACGAGCCCTTGGTTTAGAATTTGATCAACAGTCTCCTTCAGAATTTTGAAGCATTCCTTGGTATTATGCATACATAAATAATGCGTATATATATATACTCTTCATCGATTCTCATCGATTATTTTGTTCTTTAATATTAGCTTCATACCACTGCCAACATCTAGATTCCATTATCCCTATTACTACCCTTCTATTATATTTTTTCCTTATTTTATACAATATCATCTTCTCTCTTTCAGCGGCGTATTTTTTTAACCAATTTCCCACATAAACATTCGTTCACTTTTACGACCTTATCTTATTTTCGATAATCAGATAATGAATACGCTTTTTCTTTACTTGTTTTGTCCTTACTCTAAAATATATTGATTGACTTGATAAGTGAAATTCGCAATCACTGTGCTGTCCATTTAGATGGACTTTATTCGTCGAATACATTCTGCAGTGACACTGGATTTAGTTTTATACAACTTCAAACATAAAGAAGTCCGGATCAATCAGAAAAGTCGAATTCTAAAAAAACAAAATCGAAGCGTTTAAACCATAGTGTTTGTGCTGAAAATTTTTACAATTCTACGAAAAGTATATTTTGTATACATGAAAATGAGTATAGGTCAATTGCGGTGGATCAATAGCAATTATGAGAAGGATAGTTGAAACTTCCGGCGATCGTGCAAATTTCAAACGCACGTAATCCAATCTTGCCAAACATCCCCGACGGTTTCGCGCATTCCGCACGATGGCAATAAATCACGAAATCAAAGCACTCCGGCTCTCGGTAAACCAAAAACTTCGGCTGGCGCTCTAAAACATTTAACCCCCACTCGCCCACAATCGTCCCAGAGGAACCAACAATAAACTGAATCATATATACATATATATATATATATATATATATATATATATATATATACGCATATAAAATTGACGCACCGCTATATATATATTATATATATATATATATATATATATATATATATATACGAAGACTGAGCGGGGTACGGGAGGGGTGGGCCGCTTCACGCAGCACGGGTGAGAGAATCGAGAGCGCCGGTAGTGACAGGACGCCAAAGGCCGTAATCGCGTGGAAAAGGAATTGGCGCGTAGGCGCGTATATACTCACCCCCGGCAGGGGGGAGGTTGGGGGGAGGGTGAGAGCGACGCAGCAGTGGCCGAGGGGCGTGAGGGCGCTCAACGGATAGAGATAGAGACAGAGAGACAGAGAGAAAGAGAGGGATAATGCAGCGGAGCGTACATTTATTATGATACACGCACGCCACAGACAGTTCGGATCTTTATCCGCACGGGCTTCGGCGCCGCTCAGTTCTCACTGACTCCCTCCCGCAATCCCTCTCTCTCCTCCGCCCGCCGAGCCGACCACCCCCGCTCTCTACCGCGCGTACGTAAAAGCATCCCAGCGCGCAGTATCCCCCGGTCGCCCTCCTCCTCCTCCTCCACCTCAACCCTCCCCCCCCCCCGCCGCCGGATGGTCGCACGCTCACCTATGTTCCTCTTCTCCTCCCCCCAGCCCCTCCCCCCTACCGCGAGTCGCTCGCGCAGAGTGCACCGGGCCATTATCCACTCGGCCACACGATGCCGGCGACAGCGCGACACACACGCGGACAGAGAGACACGGGAGGGACGGGCGACGGGCTGGCACGGGGGGAGGGGGGCGTTGGCGGTGGTGGCGCCGGGGGGAGGGAGGAGTGAGAGAGAGAGAGAGAGAGAGAGAGAGGGGGGATCGATGCGCGACACAAGTCGGCAATGACTATTTGGGGCGGTGGCCGCCCGGCGCCCCGACGTCACCGCCGACCGTCGCCGCCACCGTACCGGCACCGTGCGCGCACATATATAGATATGTGTGCGGGAGAGCCGCGCGCATGGATGTGACCATACGCCGTTGGCGGAGCGAGAGAGCGTGAGCGGTAGAGGAACGGAGAAATCGAGAAGGGACAGGAGGTGTCTAGTGTGTGAAACGCGCCGGCGGCAGCCGAGGTGGCACAGGGGGTGGTATAAATTATACCGTTCGATCGATTTACTGTCAGAAGAGAGACCCTCTGCTCGCACCGCTCGTTTGCGTTCGGCGCTACTCTTTCTCGTTCTCGCTCTCTCTCTCTCTCTCTCTCTCTCTCTCTCTCCCTTTCTTTCTTTCACTCACCGTTCCTCTGCCCCTCCCCTCCCCGTCGACTTTTCCCTCTGTCCAGCGGTTGCGAGCGGCAGGAAAAACAGCCGCGAGAGGCTCACCGCCGTCGAGGTCGTATCGGGCGGGGATCGACTTTTCCGAAGGAAACGCGCCGAAGCTCGAGGATTAGGGAGGGAGGCGCGAACGGATCGCCGGGCGTATACCGGCAGCGCGCGAGCGGCTCCCTTTGTCCTTTCGCAGTCCTTGAAGGGGCCTCGTTGCCGCGCATGTAATGAAGGATATCGACTTTCTCAACGAGAACTGGAACACTGCGAGCAGCACGTAATCACAAGGGACTGGCGCGTCCCGAATTTTGCATCGGAAGCAAGCGCGCCCGTTTGCGCGGATCACTTGCGTAATTTCAAAATTCGCGTAAAAAAACTATCCCCTTTTTGCGTCGAGATTTATAAGAATCGTACTAATTTTCGTGGCAGAGTTCGCGATACGATCTACTTATAATTGGTAAATGGTACTTTTAGTTGGCAATTAGAAGTCAGTAGCGAGAATTGAGTTTTCATGTTCATCATGAAATTCTTTTATACTAGTTTTCACGCATAATCGTGAGTTGCCGTCGTAAAATGAATTATGCTAGTCTTGATGCGTGAACATAATGTTGCAGGTAGATAGTATCGGGAGCGTGAACGATAGGAACGTGCATTGCGTTAGTTTTCGTTGGAAAACAAATTATCATAGTATTCGTATGGAGGCGTGAAAATACTGGTATATATATTATATATATATGGTATCGAGCTAATGAACAGAATAAACAACCAGACCACACACTACCTATTGGCTCCCACCAATCATTGATAAGATTTTTTTGTCACGTTTTTGACGCAAATAAAGTTAACAATTATACGCAATGAAAGTTCTTTTAAATCTTCAACAGTTAAATATAATTAAAAGTCTTATATAATAATGTAAAATTACTTATTTAATCAATATGTTATGCTTACGGTGATTGCGAACTTTTAGCGAAGCAATTGTTCCGCTGCGAAGAATGAAGACAATGACGTTGCTTCATAATTTAGGCTTGATTATGCTTAAGATGAATGTGTGCAATGTGATAGTTTTGAAAAAATTAATGCTACATTCCCGTCAATAATTATCTTGAAAGCTAAAATTGATAAAATATAGATTACGGGCCCGTTGATTGCGGTATCGCATCCATAATCCTTTTACCGCGAGCTCTGGAAGCATCCTATTAATAGATATTTTCCATATTGAAATTGTTCACGAGTTCATAATTAAAAACGTGTAAATATAGTCAATTCGGCAGTTTTATTAGAACGATATTCATCAAAAAATCCTTAATGAATAATGCTAATAATTCATTTCAATGTTTAACAGTTCGTAAAAACCGCACGCAGGCCCAAAATCTAACAACTTCGTCGTCACATCTTTCATCGGGCACCGCGCGTAGATCCAGCAGTGCAGACACTGCCGGGATCCTCGTCCTCGTTTGGCGTGAAAATTGTGGCGCGGTAGGAGGGGGGGGGAGCCTCCCGAAGCGCGGACCTGCGAATTGATCGAGCGGAGATAGCGCTAATTTTAGCCGCCCTCGACCGCGCGACTGCCGGCGTTCGAAGTGCACGGCTCCGCGCGCGATCCTGTACTGTTCCCCGATACGCGACAAAATGCAACCGTTCTGAAATTTCGAGAGAACGCGGCTCTTCCGTTAAATTATCTAGGATTAATTTTTTTTTTTTTCAGAGGCGTAGCCATAGTGCGATATCTAAATAACCAGAAATGTTGGTTGTTGCAGTTGGATGTGCAATCACGACCACTGATGTTGGTTGTAGTTTTCGATGGAGCCATATACCGTGCAGATCTTTGATCGAGTGATAATTGGAATAATTTATTATGCTTCTCTGCGCTTTACAGATACATAATATTCCAGTTGCTAAATGATAGCAAAACATCTTCTAAACAAATAGATAGTTAATAATCTGTGTCAAAACTCTTCGCCAGGCCCATAATAAATAATTTACGTTATAGAACCCGATGAAGTCACAGCTCGATATAATGAGAGCTCGAAACATGAGCTTAGTTGCTTCAAATATTGCAGTAGCTAATATATATATATATATATATATATATATATATATATATATATATATATATATAGCACATTGAAACTTATCCCAGCGCTTCGAGCAACCGGTTTTTTTTTTTTTTTGTTTTTCAACAAGAAAAAGTTTCCTCCTTCGAGTTCAAGCAGAAAGTTCCGTGTACGCGTGACAATTTGACAAAAATTTGCAAGCCGCCCCGAATGAATCATTGATAAGCCGCGGGCGCGCTAACCACGGTCCGGTCAATATAACGACGGCATATAAATCACCTCCGTCATTATCGTCGTCGATAATTATAAATATTAAAGCCAAGAGTTTTGTAAGTACGGTAACGACGGGTTTGTCTATATATATATATATATATATATATATATATATATATATATATATGTGTGTATAATTAGCGCTTCCGTAGTTTTCGTCGTTTCACGATTGAAAGGCGACGCGAGGCAGTGACGATACGGCCTCGGTCAAAAAAGAAAAAGGAAAAAAAGAAGCCAAGTCCTGCCTGCGAAAAAAGTTCGAGCCCCTTAATAGCATGGTTTATCCAGAATTGAAGAGCACAGCCGTCTTACGGAGCGCGCCTATATTTATATAAATAGAAAGATGCGAGAGGAAGAGGGAGAGGGATCGGGTAAAGGGGAATGGGAAAAGAGAGCGAAAGGTAGAAGAGACATTAGGAAGGCTGAGCGCGCGCATGGTAGAATATGCCTTGGTGGATGTATATATATATATATATATATATATATATATATATATATCTACGAGAGAGTTGGGAAGCGCGGGGGGAGGCGAGGCGGCAGCCGGGGGGGGGAGGTGGAGAAGAGGTGGAGGTGCTGTAGGATGAGAGAGTGGGTGGCGGACGAGGAACGTGGAACGACGGTCGCGGGGAGGGTGCCGGGGGCCACGGGGGAGGGGAGGGGGTTGGTTAGAAAGGCGAGAGCGAGCGCAGAGGCAGAGAGGCGCAGCGAGCGAGCGAGCGCTCGGATAACGGAACTGGAAAGGATGGGGTCGAGAAACAGGGGTGTGAGTCCAGAAAAGGGGACTGTATCCCGAGTCCTCGGTAACTCAGCCCTGCTTCACTTCGCTTCTCGCTCCCACCCCCTTTCGCCTCCTTTCACCCTCGTCTACTGCGAGCGGTGCGCGCTATCTCCTGCGCGCCCCCCGCCCATCCCTTTTCATTCTCTCTCCCTCTCTATCCCTCTCTCTCTCTCTCTCTCTCTCTCTCTCTCTCTAACTCTGCCGCTCTTTCTCGGCCCCTTCGCAGAGCGAACGCGCCACGCTCCTTCCGACGTCGGCGTCTCTCTAGCCCATAGTGCGCCGTTTCCACCCTCTCTCGCCCGTCCGCCCCCCTCCTCCGCTCCCCTCGCCCGTGCCGACCCCCTCACGTGTCTCCGACTACACCCGCATCTGACATCGTACCTTCCTGCGCCGCCTTCGCTTCGCCTCGCTCTCCTTCTCTCTTCCCTCTCTCGCTCCCCGGCTGTCTTTCTCTCGCTCTCTTCCCGGTCTCCCTCCCACTCCCAGCAGGCTCGGAACTCGTCAACGAGAAATTCAGAAATTCGCTCGAGACCGCGCCTCTCGCACGAAAACGAACGCGTCCGCCCCGGCTACCCCCCTCCCCCCACCCCCCCCCTCGCCACCCCAACGCTACACATAGAGAGACGGCTTTATCTTTCCCGGCTGCTAGCCTTCCCTTTTTCCCGTTCTCTCTTTCTCGCCCGCTGCCCCCGCGCCCGCGCCGCCAGCGTAGCGCCTCCTTTCCCTCTTTTTTTCTTCTCTCCTTTCATTTCGCTTCTCCATCATACGTATATACGCGCACACGCGCCCCCGTACCCACACGCGCGCGCCTGTATACTTTCGTAATAACATTACTTTTCAAACTGCGCGCGATTTCCGCCCTTACCAACATCTCGCCCCCCTCCCCGCCCCTAATATCAATATCGTACAGTTTTCTAAGTGCGACGGCCGAAGGTCCTCGGGTATACACGGTATCCCCCTACCGGCCGCCTATACCTAGATAAGGGCGAGAGGAAAAGGTCGCCGAAGGATCCCGTAATTGGAGCGAGGAGAGAAGGATCCACGCGCGCGACGTAGCCTCGCAGTCCCCGGCCCCCCTGCCCAGCCCCCCTAGACTTTTTCCCCGCGCCGACGGGGGCGCCCTCAAAAGCTTTGACCGGCTCTGGCGCGAGCGCTCAGCTTCCAAGTCGCTTATCCTCTCTTTCTCCCTGGGTTTCGTTACATCCATTCTCTTCCGAGCCCCGGACTCCCCACGTCTCCCCCCCCCCTTCCGCCCCGGCGACGTCGCTCTAGCCCAAGGCTCGGATCTGTCGCCCCCCCCCCGACCACCCCGACCTTCTTCCATTTCTCTCATCCTCTATCGCGCTCCTCTTCCACTCTTCCGCACTTTCCTATAGTTCCAATAGCGGCGCGCAGTAGTTGAACTGGCAGGTTGGCGCGGAGGCGGCGGCGGCGAGGCTTGCGAGAAGGAGTGAGAGAGAGAGAGAGAGAGAGAGAGAGAGAGAGAGAGTGAGAGGGCGCTATATAGACGACAGTTCGGGTGGGCGAAAGGTGGAGGGCTGGAAGAGAGAAAGGGGGTGGGGTGGCTCACGTCAACGTCTTACACTATCCTCCCGAACAAACACCCTGCCCCTCGTCCTCCGTCATTACCTAACCCTCCCGAGCTGCTTCATCCTCATCCTAGCTCTTTGGTTCTCTCTCTCTCTCTCTCTCTCTGTCTGTTTTTGCCTCCGTCTCTCTTTCTCAGTCTCTCGTGCTCTCCAGTTGCACCCTCTGCTTTCACAGAGCCAACCCCCTTTAACCCTCGAGCATCCTACCTCCGGCTTCTATCCTTACTGCGCTTATACGTATGTATGTATATATATATATATATATATATATATATATATATATATATATATATATGTATATATATACACGCACACATCTGCCAACGAAAGAAGAGATGAAGGGGTGCCAAGGGGAACGGGGAACTCGCAGTTATATGCTCGTTTACGAATGTGTGCGTAGATATCTCGGCGGCAACCGACTTCCAATCAACAAGAGGCACAAAAAGCTTTTTTTATAATCCAAGTGCAGAGAGGATTATAGTGGATGAAATCGCGCACATGTTTGCTGCGCGCGCGCGCGCGTGCGTCTGTGTATTTCAATGAAATATGGACATTGTCAAAGACGTTTTTGTAATACATAAAAACGTGCAAAAACGTGAAAAAAAACTGTAACGAATGCGCTTCTCATTGCTCAAAATAATTTGATTTCATATCGTTATATAGGAAAATCCCAATAATCAATTATCGGTCTCCTTTTGATTGACACCAATCATTTCATAAGAAAAAAAATTACATAAAATTTGCTCGTTTAATTAAAGCAACTTTATTTTGTTGAAATATTGCGTTTACAGAGAATCTTTTCGGTAACTTGTAGAATCTGTTCGTTGTAGCCGAATAAATATAGCAAAATTCTCATGATTCACTGGCCTTTTTTACACCTTTCAGCGTACCATAAACTAAGAAACCATTTGTTCCATCTAGTAAGTCCTTGATTAAGCTGAACGATTTCTGAAAGAAATGTACGAAATTTCTCAATAATGCATACACTCGTTGAATGCCGATATGTTTAGGTCAATTTTTTAATGTATATACTTTTACGATCGTCGCTTTTCCATTTCCTATCGTCATTTCTTCATTCAAGCGGTACTTTCTTAACATGTAAGTACCATATGTATAAATGTGTAAAACAATTTGAGTATTTACCGTCGTCGTGAATTCAATTGTGAATAATTAACGAACTATATAGTACATATGAGAATGTATCGCTATGTCTTTGCTTAAAATCACATTATTACTTTGATTCCAGCGTCGAAAATAGAGATTTCCATTAAAAAACTTTATCGGTCTCAACAATTTATGCATTTTCATTATCGATTACGGGGAATAAAGTTGAGGGAGCAACATAGCTAGTCCCTAAAACTTCACAGAACTTATTTTCGAGGTAAACAGAGTTACCTCTCTCAAATACGTCCTTGCGAGCAGAAATTATTAGGATTGAAGCCGAGGAATTGATATATTGTTGCATTATTCATAAAATGTATGAACTCATGAGTAGAAAATATAAAGGTAGTCCATTCTCAGTTTGGATTCACTAATTGAAGCAGTAAAAAAATTCACGATTCACATTAGAACTACTATTCTGTTTTATATGGATAATGCTAAAAATTTTTTGTTAGTTTATTTCTTTTAGTTAGCTTACTTTTTAGTGATTTTGTTACAGTTTCTTAATAATAATAATGTTGTAATCAACTAATATAATTTGTTATGAAATTTTATGTTAACTAAACTACACAATAGTATGAATCACTATAAAGTTTAAACAGTTCTATGATTCTTCTAAATTTCAATGATCAACCTCGTATCGTTTATACAGTTGTTATAAAGTTTTTTGAATTTCTTTTGTACTTATAACTAAATTACAATCGTTAAGTGAGACTTTCTAGCGCTTATATACTCTTTAATTTAATTATTAATTTTATTATAAATTTTAATTTATAATTTATTTTTTATAAATTATTAGTTAAATACATATCTTTGTTCTTTTCAGTTTAGTTTATTCTAATTATTCGAATGCCTTTGCTAAAAAGTAAATCCTTAGCGAATTCCCAGAAAGTACAATAGTCACTTATAGTTTACCTACATTTTCACCTAGGAGCATGACGGTCTTTGAGTAATTTTGATACTTTCTGATCATGATCGTAATAATTATTAAACCTACTTAAACGTCTTAAAAATACGCGATTCAAATCGTACGAACTTCTAAAAGTGGAAATATACAATGAAAATGAAACAAAAATATAATCTCGAAAATGTATGAAAGGGACCTTGAATTCGAATCAAGTTCGAATCCGTTGCAGATTGAAGGAGAACATTGGAAATGGAAAGTTGAACAATCATTAATTCGAGAATCGCGCGGTGATTATTGTATTCAGTAGTCTACTAAAATTCATAATTATCCGTATCATTTATTGACTGCGTGGTTAATCACACCGGTACTTTATCCCCGCGTTATAAATTTAAACATATAATGCCCGATTCCGTATTTGCATTCAATGTATGCTCACAGAATAAAATTAAGATAATTATTAGCTTAAAAAGAATTCAAACCGCAATTTGATCAATTAAAATAAATAAGCTTGTTTTAAAAACCATTTACTCATTTAATATTTGGTTTACTTGCGTTATTCAATACAAATTAAATACTCGACGTTATAAAGGTAAGCGTTATTCGAGCGTTAATATGAATTTCGAATGCCTTTTATTTCAATGCATTTTCATAATTACATTGAAAGGTCACGAACTGGTGGCTTTAACCACTTTAAAATCTTTTTTTTTTCCAATACCGATTTAAATAGATAGACGACTATGGTTATACATCGCACTTATTCATTCGAAGCTTTTTTTCCATATTTCTTCCCCTCATTCAGTTGACTCAAAGATTAGATGATGGTCTAATTAAATTACTTTTTTTTTTAATTTGCCTCACATCGATAAATTGTGTCCATAAGGATTTTTTGAACATAATGCAGAAAGACTATTTTATTTACATTTATTTTAACTGGTTAATCGAACTGTAATTATAATTTATTCTATAGGGATGTTCTTAATAAGGTCAACTGACGGTTCTATTATATTTTTTAGAATTTCGAAGTTTTTGGGAAATTGTCAGAATCATTTGTTAATTATTAAAAGAAAATTAAGTAACTTAATAGAGTATATATAATTAATAAATAATTGTATACTTCAAAAGAAAAATTATTCAAAAATAAAATTAATGTAAACATATGATATGGGCGACCTCCCAAAAAATTAGCACCGTTCGAACAACACCAAAGAAAACTAACAAATTCTAAGCTTTTTTGCTTAGAAGATTAGAACAATTTATAATTGTGCATCGAGAATTATCAATTCTTTAAAAATACTAAGAAAGGCAAATATATATGATGATAGGATATAAAGAATTGTTATTTTAATTAATCGAAATATGTGTATTCTTCAGGCGGAATCGACAGATGTACGTGGAAATTTCCCGCATCTCTTCATAAATTTTGCCCAAATGCTACCATTCGTCGCGCGACGAAGCGTACTATTCCTGCTTCATATATAGATAGGCCGCTGAGGGACATCGCAATTATACTATGGAATAGAAACAAAGCGATTTATGAAAAAAATTCGAATATGAATTAAATTAAAGAAAGCGCTTATGGAAAATATTCACACGTTATCGAAATTGTGCACGGTGAGCTAATTATGAATAGCTCAACTAAATGAAAGAGGCAATTTTATTTCATAATAGGTAATATAATGATTATTGACGAATTAACCGATACGAGATGGTTAGCCCAACTTCGAAGAATTTTACGTAATATATTAGGAATACATTGTTTATTACATTTTTTCTCTTATTTTTCATGATTGACGGTACCTTTTTTATACATTGATAGAGTTACAAAAAAAAAATTATTCCTTATTTTGCTTTCACCTTTTTTACGGAATAATGGGAATTCTACGACTCATTGGCAACAAAAACAAGTTTAATAGACGATCTTGACATTGAACGACATCTTGCGTAAGCTTATCTGTAAAAGCCTGCGGACTTTTTTTCGGTCACTCAAGCTAAAATCTCAGATGAGGCAGTAAAACGTACGGCGCACTTTATTTTGATTCTTCATTACAAAAGTTATCCTTCTTTTTTATCGCGTATTCAAGGTATTTAAGATATTTCAAAAATTTTAAATAGGATAAATTGTAAACAATAAGTTTATCGATTGACAACAATAGATAAACTGCAAAGCAACGCAAGTATATAAATAGTTTAATTTAACTATCTTGCATTGTTTTAAGTACAATGTAAGACATTATATACATACATACATACATATATATATATATATATATATATATATATATATATATATATATATAATATAGATAGAAATAAATTTACCAATATTGTATTTTATTTAGAATTCGACCAATTATGAAAAAACATATACTTTCAATAACGGAAAAAATATTTGTAAATGCACGAAAACATCATTCAAAATATTTCAATGATTAAATATTTAAATAAGCTTTTGCTTAATTTTGTTAGTCAATATCGAATCTCTTTACTGTTGTGTAAAGAAGTACATTTTTTATACACATTGTTATTTATTAATAGTTTCTTTTGGGCGTGTTATAATAAATTGGAATATTACCTTGAGTATTAGATAAAACTTGATAACTAAATTCAGTACTGGCATAAAATCGCATAATGACAGAGCTGAGTGAAAAATGTTTAGATACAAATAAGCTTTTTATATACAAATACATGTAGCTTGAAAAGTATATTATCGAATATCTGGAGTATATTTTATAAAAATTGAATTGATATAATTATACTACGTTTATAATTTCTATTGTATAATTTTATTTACAGATTGTTATAGTTCGAAAGAAACTGCAAAATGCCTTGTTAGCTTTTATGTGAATTTGATATTTAAATATAAATTTTTCTATGCTATTGCGATTAACCCCAGTATTGAGTCCAAACCAAGTTGAAAGTAAGCTTTTAGAAAATTCGAGTGCGCTGATATATTTGTGGCGAAAACCAGTTTATCTTCTAGTGTAAAAATAAAAGATATATATTATACGTCAAGGAACTGATATAAACGCAGCTTACACATTAATATGAGTGTAATAGTTGATAACATCTATCGAGAATCACAAAATTTAAGAGATACGTTTTATCGGATACGTTATATCAACATGGCGCATTACACGCAACTCTTATGACAAATAAAAATAACAATGGGTGTAAAAAAAAGTGCGTTAAAAAGAAAATGTGGGAGCGAGAGAGGGCGTGAAAACTTTTACTCTAGTTTCGAATGACGTATGAAGAGCACGCGTACGCTTACGCATATATATATATATATATATATATATATATATATATATATATATATTTATGTGCACAGTTAACACATATTTCGTGCGAGCAGATCGGACACTTATTCATTTAATTTGAGTCGCTGCTGGGAGTCGAGGCGAGTAGGCAGGCGCACCCCTGTCGTGCAGCGGACAAAAAATAATTAGAGAAGCCTTATACCGACCTGCACCTTCTTCCCATCCCCCTCTCGACGCCCGCACCCCCCGACTCTCCCCCATCTCTCCCCCGTTCCTCGCTCGTTCCGTTTCTCTCCCAACCTCTCTCTCTCTCTCTCTCTCACTCTCTCTCTCTCTCTCTCTCTCTCGGCTTTCTCGTTGCGCTCATCGTTGACGTAGTCGTCGCCGTCGTTGCCGTTGTCGTTTCGACTCGCATTCAAGGCACAGCGCCGTTTCCTCTCTCTCTCTCTCTCTCTCTCTCTCTCTCTCTCTCTCTCTCATTCCCTCCCGCCCTCTTTCCCTTTCTGGCGCACCCCTGTGCTTTCAGGCTCACGTGTACGCTGTACCTTGAGCTCTGAATTCTCTCTCGCTCTCGTCGTCCCCGTGCTCTCTCCCTGTCGTATATATCTATACTCGTATAGGACGAGAGAGATAGAGGACTGGAGGGAGGGAGAGAGAGATGGAGAGCCTTGCGCGTACCCGTAGCCGCGTTTCCCGGCCAACCACCGACCTTCCGCCTGCACAAGGCTCGTCTCTCTGGCGCACGGGCGCCAGAGAGAGAGAGAGAGAGAGAGAGAGGGAGAATATGCCAAAGCCGAAACCCTCGGCTCACAGTCGTGTCCGCCCCCTCCTCACCCTCCCCCTCCTACACCTCTCCCTCCGTCCTCTCGACACCCCCTGCGCGCTTTCGCTCGCTCGCTCTCTCTCTCTCTCTCGCTCTCCACCCGGCCTCGGGCGGGATGATTCAAGCGCCAGTAGGGCGCACCCACCTTCGAGCGAACGAGCGAGCGAGAAGGAGAGCGGGGATGGAGCGCGGGGTGGTGGGTGGTCGGGCGAGTGGGTGGTCGGGTGGAATTGGGGGAAACAGAGTGTGTCGGGGTGGTGTGGCGCGGGGGCGGGCGGAACGGGAAGAGGGCCGCCGCCACTGCCGACACACAGTGGAAAGGGAACGTCGGAGCGAGGGAGACAGCGGGGCAGAGAGAGAGAGAGAGAGAGAGAGAGAGAGAGAGAGAGCGCCAGAGTCTAGCGTAAACGGGAGAGCGGAAAGGGGGATAATACGCTCTCGCACCGAGGGTGCTTTCTACCCTGAGATATAGCCTCAGACCCGAGCGCAAGCTATATCCTCTCCTCTAAGTAATACGAGGAAAAGTGTTGGCCGCGCGCTACGCCAGCAGCGAGCTCTTTCTATCCGTCCGTTCCCCCCTCTCTCTCCGCCCCCTCTATCCCGCCGGTTCGCTACTGCACCTACACCCACCCATCCACCCACTCACCCTCTCTCTCTCTCTCTCTCTCTCTCTCTCTCTCTCTCTCTCTTTCTCTCCCAGTCTTTCTATCCTGCCGCTCCTACGCATACACGTCCTTTCCCTTTTTCCTCTCTTCCTCTCTTTATCTATCTATCCATCTCTCTCTCTCTCTCTCTCTCTCTTTCCCTTTTTGCCTCTTCCTCCGTGCCTCCCTTCGCCGCTGTCTTCTTCACCTTTTTGCAACTTCAAAGAACGGGGACGAGAGGGAAGATAGTACAGACGGCAACTGCACTTTGTACAGGTGATGTTCGCCAAGTGAGTTTCAGCTCTCCGGCCGCCCCCTGCGCCGGGGCGAGTAAACGCGGAGGAAGCTTGAACGAACTCTTCCGTGCGCCCTTCGTTCGCCTTCCCCCCTCCACCCCCTTTACGTGCTTCGCTTTTGCCCCCCTCCCGCCCCGCTCAATCGCTACCGGCGCACTCGGATAATTTTTTTTTGTTCGTTCGGCTTTTTGTTTTGTTTTCCGTCGGATATAATGACGAACGTACTTTGGCGAAAATATAATGGAAGTGTTTTCTTGTCTGACTCCGACTTCTCGCGCGCTGCTGGAAAATTTTTGCAATCGCATGGCTCCCCTACGAGAGAGGAAAACGTTCGATTTATATCCTTCACGCGCGCTACTTTGTTCCTTGAAAAACTTTCTTTCTGTCCGACTGCGTACAATATTTTATTGTACGTCAATTCGTCTGTTTGGAAAAAATTTTTTTTCAAGAATATGTAAACTACTCTGGACGAGGACTGTTTTTCGCAATTTCAGCGTAATTCATTATATTATTGAATAAGATTCCAATTAAGAAAAAAGTCATTTTACTTTTTATTATTTTTTTTGAACTGAAAACTTTATGCAGCGCACTGTTTAACATGGAAATATACGCGCAATTGAACTTATTATAGTTCTCCGCTTTTTCTAATTATAAGAAAAAATTTAAAATATGTTTCGATAACTGTAAATTATACAACAGTACTGAAATACATTCACTTTATACATGCTCGAACCTGTTGAGTATTAAAACATAATGATACACAATTGATTCAAGTTACATAACGCGTAATTTAATTAGTAAATGCTCCATACAATTGCTTTCATGCACTACATCCAATGACCGGTAAACACGTTTAAATACCAAAGAAGGAAGGGAAAAAACCAAGCACTACATCTCGATAAAAACTCGCGCAAATATATATATATATATATATATATATATATATATATATATATACATATATGTAGAAAGAGAGGAAGCAAGAGAAAGATCGAGAAAGAGGGAGGGAGAAGTGAATAATTTTAAAGACCCCCGCGAAATGTTTGACAAATTGCTCGATGCGTCAATAACGGAATTATCGAGCGGAGCCGTTTCCTGCTCCAGATTGATTTCGAAAACGAAGTTAAGCCCGGAGCACGCCGCCGAGAGCGTCCGGGTAGTCGAGGGGGATGCGGGAGGGGGGGGTGAGCAGGGATGAGAGGCGTTGGCGGCAGGCGCAACGGTGGCGGCAGGGCTTCAGTTCTTAATAAATATGGTTTCCTTCCGGAGAGCGGTGTGACACATTGGTGGGCGCTGCGCAGCCCTCGCGGCGAGCCAAGCCAGTTTAGCTCGAATAAAAGCTTTGAATTTCCAGGCCGCGCACCGAGGCGTTTACGTGTTTCCACTATCTCTACCTCCCCCTTCAGCCCTTTCTCCCCCACCCCCTCACTCTCATTCTGTCTTTTTATTGGGTGCCATTACTTTTAAAAATACTCTGGCATTCCCTTTGCTCTCCTTAGGTGCTTTTGGCTCCCTTGTATTTAGCAAATAAATCTAAGATATTTGCGTAAGTTATTTGGGCGACGTCTACGGCACGACGCTCAATATCCTAAAGTTCTCCCTTCAAAATTGTCCATTTCCCGTGGCAGGAGTCGATGTGGATTATAATATTGGAAAGTTAAAGTAAATTTCAAGTATATAATTTCCCACGCCAATATACATTTGGAAATTCATTTCTTGTTTCAAAATTATTTTAACAATCTCGATAATGAATCGTTAAACCGTCGACGTTAAAACTCGACAGATTGGAATGGAACAGATGTTAGAAAGAAATTTTCCTAAATGACACGGAATCAGCCATAAATCATCGAGAGCCAGCAAGTATTCGTGCCCCATTCTCGGGCCTAAGCTCGGGCGACGATAATAATAATAGCACAATAACAGACGAAAGCAAAAGACGCATCTTCTTCAATTTTCATTGAAATATCCAAATACAGCTGCTAATTCGCCTTGCGGAAACTTTACGGCGCCCCGTGCCGCGGGCGCGGATCTCTCAGGACCCCAATAGGCCATTTATCAAGGAAGCTCGGCTCTGCGCTGGCGCCCCTCCCTCCACCTCCGCCCTCCCCCCCCCCGCCACGAGCGAAATTAGTAAAAGTGAAAAGTATACAAAGGCGCGCCCGAGCTTCCTCCTCCCGCGCGAGAACTCGCAAGTGCGTCGCGCGACAATGAGGGAGCTTTAAGATAGAGAGCGCCGAGGGGCGGAGCCGGTGCTGACGCGGGTGGGTAGGCGACGTACACGCGAAAAGAAAGTTCAGCCGCGGCCGACTGGGGCAAGTGGGAAGGGGGAGGGGGCAAAAGAAGCGGGGAACCATTCTAATTCAAGTGGGGATAATTCGAACGTTTTCTCGGCTGCTACCTCGGCTCAGCGACAATGGCTTTTATATCCCGCCGCCTTTACGCATATATATACACATACACATAAATCGACTTGATACGAACGGGTGAGTTTCTGTTATTGTTGTTTTTTTTTCAGATAAGATGTTTATTTCTCTGGGTTTGCCAAGGCTCACGGCTACTGGATGCATGGCAGCAATATCGTTTTTTTCCCAATCAGCCATTCCGAGCGATCATCGATCCGTTGTTAATAAATTATTCGGAAATCGATTAAAGTCTTAGGAAATGATACGTGTAATCACTGCGAGCGCATTGCAAAGAAAATTATACTTCAGAAACGGTGTATCCGCTATTTGCCAACCTTTTCCCATTCTATATACTCTATTCCACGCGCTTTCCCTACTCTATATGAAACACATACCATAAAGTTCTGATCGTCCGCATACCTCCGTTACATCTCGAAGCGTTACGTTATTTCTGAAAATAATTTTTATTGCACAGGCAACCCCTTGTTACGCCCGAAGAACGATAGATCGGGCGATTTAGAAGAGGTAACCGATAGATATTTAAATTTAGCTAGCGTAATTAGTTCAGAGCACGAATTAACGAATTTACCAAATGTCAACACTGATTTTACCTACGTGCAAGTATATGCCGTGAAGCGTATCAAATATCATCATTGTCGGGATTGTGAAAATTCGATGGAAATCTGGATTATTGGCTGTCGTGTCAAAATACCTTGGAAATGATAATCGTATCGTCGAAATGACATCTCGAAGTTACCAAAATTCATATACATAACCAGTTCTTTATCAGTGAAGCGCTTTTCAAAATAATCGACTTATGACGTTACCGCCGAGAATTATCAAAATACACGGAGGCTGCTTAAATATTCATACTATTGAATAAGAATCTTGCGAGACTTTGCCAATACTATAACAAGAGATTTTTCCAAAAGCAAACTTGCAAGCGGTTTCGGGATCATTCGCCCCAAACTGGAGTCATTGGGATTGTCATTTTATTCTTGCCAGTTGTATTTGACCTAGCGCAACATGTGTCAATCCGAAAAATTAAAAATATTCAAATTAGCCGGTAAGAACGTTATTAGCATTGCCTTAATCCGTTTATTGATACATACTGAGCGCTTTTTTTGGTCCGCTGCTCACAGAAGAGAACAAATACTCATCGCATGATCGAAAAGCCAATGATTGCAGGCGATGGTCGACTGCTGGTTCGACTGCTGGAAGAATATCGAGCCTTTGTACAGGAGGTTGTTTATTGAATATTTATTAAAATTGTACTATAACTTTACCTGTAAAATTCTTTGAAAAAAGCAATGACACTCGACGTGGACTAGAAATTATTATTTTAAAATGATCGTTTTTATGTGTTAGATTGAAATAGAGAAAAACTTTGTTATGGCACATATTTTTGAAGAATATGTTTGAAGACCATCGAGTACAGGTATGAATACGTTCGCAAATACCAATTGAATCGTCATCATAGAAAAAGCTAACCGATCGTCCTTTCGTTCGATCGATTTGATCGAATCGATTTCCTAAAGACGGTCTGTATTTCGTTTACCTAGAACTTTTTTAGCGTTCTATCTAAATATTTATCGAACCTTGCTGCACTATCAGCCTGATTTTATTGATTTAGTTTTATTTTTTTAGACAAATTCAACAATACAATGATCAGAATTTTTCATGAAATAAAACATTTGAAATATTAACGTTGGAATAAATGAACGAAGAAGCTTTTTCGTTAATCCATGTTGTTGGGCAATGATAATCGTGACGGAGAACAGGCAAATATTTTGCTGTGATAGTCCAAATCCACCAGATAGCAAAAAAAGATACATTGATAAAAAAAAAAAGAAGTTACAAAACCGTCTCTTTAAGTTGATCTTTTGAATGTCGGATCGTAAGTATAATGCATTATATTAGTGGGATTGATTAGCAATCTGATAATTTAATGATTGCTCCTTTGTTTTTGTATATTCATCGCAGCCAATTAGTCATGATTACTTCAGGCATTTCAAATAAAATTTAAATTTATTTTAAATCATATATATTAATATGAAATCAGTTTTCATATTACATTTGTAACGATGGGATAGAATATTAATTTAAACATATTTATACTGTACAGTTACACTGTTGCGAATTATTTAAAATATATCTATCTCGTGGAGTATGAATAAGATAAGCTTTTCTAATACCTAGTGAACATGTATTCTACAGACCATTGAACATTATTTAACTATGCACATGCGTAACATCAACGAGTTCGAACTATTATTTTTAATATCCATCGGTTAAATACGACGATTGACTCGATAAGCGGGCCATTCTTTATCTCTCTTTTTGTGACTAAGCCTGTTCGAAATCATTTAATAATACTTGTGAATTATCTAAAAACGTGATCATATAAAGATAAATTTTATTTCCGTATTTGGTTTTATACAATCTCAAAAACGATACACATATAAAAACTTACTAACGATACATAAGTATTATAAGTGCATTGATTTTCATAACTTGTTCTCATAATTCCTGTACCTAGGCGAGATTAATTTTTGAATTTTCTTCTTTTTTTTTTAACGAAACACACATGTGACTCGAAATGGGACTCCAGTTGAATTTTCGCCATTATAACCGAGACGCAAAGGGAAGGGCGCGACATAAGCACCTGCCTGTGGCTCTCTTGAAATAAAAATTAAACGAACTGCGCCCGATGGCCATCGGGAGTCATGATCAACGCTCGTCACGAAGAACAAGTGTTCGCTGTTAATACGAGAAGTATCGTAGTTTCATTTTCTCTCATTGCCACGGTCTCCTTTTTCGCTTCTCTCGAATAAAGGGAAGTTGGGTTAGGTGGGATGGCGGGGGGTGGGGGTGCGCGCGATGACAAAAGACAAAACGCGCCCGGCATTAGTCGCGCACACGGTGCTTGTTCACTTGCGCGTTTTTATATTATATTATATATATATATATATGACGATCACAAAAGCGGCCGCGTCAATGCCCGGCGAGGGTAGCAAGAGCAGCTAAAGGGGAGCGGGTGCCCGTTACCCCTCGGCGATACTCATCCCTTTATTATATCGGAATTAGTAACCCCATTTCGTTCTTTAACTCCTCCTCGATTCGACGACGACGGCTCCTCGTTTACGCCTTGTGTGTGTGTGTGTGTGTGTGCGCGCGCGCGCGCGTGAGTGTGTATGTATATGTATATACCTTGTACCGCGTCAATACATTATTTCGTTCCAAAACGCGGGCAGGAAGCGCGAGTCCGCGGCGAGCGAGAGAGAGAGAGAGAGAGAGAGAGAGAGAGCGAGCGCGCATCGAGCGGCTAACGCGGCCTCCTTTATTATTCAATGGATTGCACTTTTCCCGGGGCCGACATTGAGCATTCGGGGTCTCGGGTATCATTATACGATGCATTAGCGATAGTTCCTATTCCATTGACCGTGTATGTGTAGAGGAGGAGAAATCAATCAAATTACTGCATAGGATAAGTATTGAAATTAATTTGGAGCCCAGTTAAACTTCTTAATTTCTTCAGTTATTCTTCTGAATCTTTGGAAGATGAGTCTAATTATAACCTGTCTTGATACATTAAATAGGAATTGGCATGTAATTATCTAAGTTGTATGCATCGATGTTACACCCACTCCCTCGCTCTGACGAGGACTGGCACCATGCGTAGCACAAGGAAGAATAAAGGAATTCACGGTTACCTGTGATAACTAATAGTAACTAAATTAATAATATTAATATTTTATGCTTATTATATATTAACGTAACGTGTAGTAATATATTTCTGAAGTTGACAACACACATCGATTAGTACAATAAGGAACTCATTGAAATACTATCAGTGACCTTTAACTGATATTCTAAACTATGTATGAAGCAAAATTTAACACTTAAGTGTTTTAGTTGTATGGGTGTGTGCTCATTGTCGATGCACAATTATGCATAGTGCTAGTAGTCTACACAAACAAATGGACTGCGCTGTTTTTCAATACGCAATTACTAATAGCAACGATCTTTTTGTTAAGAAAATGGAGTGTGTTAAATTGTGATGTTCAACAAGAAGCTGTACTAGTCTTCCCTGTTGTTTTTCAATACGTAAAATTCTAGTGTTGCACATTCAGTGTTGCACATTTTAATAAAGAACGATACAGAGCAATTCGTTTTACTCTCGATCGTTATTATAAAACGCACAACGTCAGCAGGACATTTCAAAGAGTCCCAGCGAAGATTGGCACATTGAAATTTCGTATTGAAAACTAGCGCATTTCAGATTTTCCTGCGGAACACCAGCGAAATTAGTAATTTGAAATCGTAAACATATTAATTTGTTTCTGCATTCGTAACTTTCGGTGGAAAACTAATACATTCCCGTATAGATAAATGTGTTAAAGTTTAAATTTCATTTGATCGAATCGATATGTTTACGTAGGACCGGGATATTGTAACGGATATTTAGTTCCTTTTACCGCGAAGTCCAGGGAACGCGTTAGTTTCCATAGCAAGAGTACCAGTCTTTCTTAACTCGTTAATAAAAATTGTATAATTGAATTTTATAATAAAAACGAAAAGACTAACATCAACAAAAAATGTCAACCAACCAGTAAAGTATAATTATGACTAAACTTTACTCTTTTGTCATAAAAATTGAGAAACACTATTTCTTGCTTCCATTTGAATTTTACGCGAATTGATCATGCTTCAAAAATACATGTTTATTATTCTATTAATAAAGCGTTGAGGCATAAATATTTTGAATTGAAATTTCACAATGTTGTCTTTCTATCTGATAAACAGTAGACACGGCTGTAAAAGTAAAATGTATAGACATTGATTAAAAAAAAAAAAAAAAAACTATATTTGTTCGGGTTAATACTGAAACGTACCTTTTATTGCTTCTTCAAAAATGAACAACAACGCTATGATAATTGAACAAGTAGCTCGCGGCAATTGCCGTCTATAATGCATTCGAGCCGCGCGCGTGCCGCATTACAAATCGGTACCTGCGCGCGATTTCGACAGCGGGCGGAACAGCGCGCAATCGAATCGTCAAGTACGTACGCGCAAGCTGATTAAATCGGCGTTCCGCGTATCTGGCTTTTGACGGCGAGCCCCAAGGCAAACGGCACTCGAAGCCTGGCGAATGCCATTATCGGCCCTGGCCGGCTCGGGACAAATACCAACAAACCCCCGTTCCATCTAATATTCTCATTGGGCAAAGAACTTTCGACCGTCGTATTATTTATTTAGATCGCGGCGGCAAAGACGGGAGCCCGGCGGCTTGTGGCAGGGAGGGGGGGGGAAGAGCAGAAAATGCGCGGGGGCGAGCGGATGGAAAGGTCGGAGAGCGGATAGAACAGCGGCAGAGTCAGTGCGGTCGTCGTAGCTGCCACGCCGCCGCCCCCGCCGCCTCCGCCTCCGCGGTCGTCGTCGTCGTAACAGAGAGAAACGAAGCAGGGCGAGCGAAAGGGATAAAACGGATGAGGATCCGAAAGGGGTGGCGCGGGGGAGGGGGAAGGTTGGGAGAAGCCAGCGCCAAAGCACCGAGGACGCGGGGGAGCGGGCGGCGGGGCTAAAAGGAAGGAAGGAAGGCCGAGGGTTGCAAGAGGGTTGTGCACCGGCGGGGGGATGGGGCGGCAGCCGTGGAGGACGAAAGGGGGAGGGCCTGGCGGGAGCGCGACACCTCGGCGCCAAACTCACCCCCTCGAGAGAGACTCCGCAGACTCACCTCCGCCTCCTCTCCTCCTCTCCCCCGCCCCCCACCCCGCACCCCATGCCACGCAACGCCAGCCCCGGTTTCTCTCTTTCCCTCTGCTCTCTGCCAGAACCCGTTTCGCAAGCAGTCCACCCGCCGTCACCCCGCCCGCTCCCCGTCCTCCC
Organism: Sycobia sp. Sy_11; assembly: GCA_018907035.1. NCBI lineage: Eukaryota > Metazoa > Arthropoda > Insecta > Hymenoptera > Epichrysomallidae > Sycobia > Sycobia sp. Sy_11. The sequence continues at coordinate 3,690,024 of JACCIC010000035.1, read as the reverse complement.
GTTCCATCTCTTACCACCCCCTCGGCTATCTCGGCGCTCTACCGTCGTCGTTGCCGCCGCTGCCTCCGCACCTCCGCCTTTACCTAAAACGTCCTCGTCCTCTCCCACTCTCTCTCTCTCTCTCCCTTCATCCACTGGCAATGGCAACGGCAGCGGCACGGCATCCGACAACTTCTACGTGTAGAGAGAAGTTGCCGGAGGTGGCGGGAAGGGGGGGGGGCGAGAAACGAGAGAAAGAGAGATAGCGCGAGGGAGAGAGAGGGGGCGATGGACGGAGAAGGATGAAGCGAGGGTGAAGTGGGGAGAAAAAGGGAGCGAAAGTGAGAGAGGCAGACAGAGGCGGGGAATAAGGGAACGAGAGAACCTTCAGCTATCTCCGAAATGATCCCTTACATTCTAGTGGCGAGGAGGCTATATTCTTCGGAAGGGGGGAGGGCAGAGTCGAGGAGACTTTGGTTCAACTCTCCGGGCTCTCGCCCGAGCTGGCAGAACGAGAAAATAAGAGATTCCCAGGCGTTCCTCGGCACTTTCCCCCCGCACTCCCCGGCACGATCGCGCTCGATTTTCGAGCTTCCATCCGATTTCTGAGAGGGAGGGGAGGTGGGTATTTCGGTTTTGCCTTTTTGCTCCGCTCTCGGTCATCGAGTCCGCGAAGAAGCGAGGAAGAGGTTCGACGGCCGAGCGGTCGCGAAACGAAGCCAGTAGGTTAAATAACTGAATCGACGCGTGCGCGCGCGCGCGCTCAATGGAGTTACGGCAGTTTAACGCCGATAATATGGTCATTATATATATATATATATATATATATATATATATATATATATATATGCAGGGCAAGCAAGCCGGAGGGTCCGCGCCGGAGCGCGCGAGGGTATGCTTTAATCGATTCGCGCGCGCGCGCGCGCGCCGAGCCGAGCCGAGCCGAGTCGCGGCTCGCGCATATACATGCTCGCAGATGTCTTCATTATACTCGCGACAGTTTAGCCCGTGCTGTGGCTTTAAAGGGCGCCGAACCGCGACGGAATCAAACCCAACCTCAAAAAAAAAAAACGAAGGTCGTAATAGCGGCTTGCCGTGAAAATTCATTCGGATTAAAAGTTTTTGTTTTTAATTGTAGATTTTTATTCGCGGGTAATGAAATCTTTTTAATCAATCGATCACTTTTAGTTTTTTATATTGAAAAATCGCAGCAAGAGTACAGTTTTATATTTTCAGCAGAATGCTATAATGTACTAATGTACTCGAGTTTATCAAACTCCATCTAAAAACTAAAGAAGTAAATCAGAAAAAGGAAATTCATCATTTCATTGTTTTTCATTTTTTTATGAACTAATGAACGTGAAATAAAAAAATTGGAAAAATGGCTGTTTTTTATATTATTGAGCATAGTCTTGCTTTTGTAAAATTATTTTTGCAAAAAATTACTATTTAAAAAACATAACTAATAAAAAATACGTACTTTGATATGTTGTTAAATTTTTTTTAAAAGAATTTTTAATTTTTTTTTTTATTGTTCGAACGATTCAAACGAAGGAATACCATGGTATCCAAATCGTCAATGAATACAATTCGTCAATCAATACCGCCCTTTTGCTGAAATTTTCGAACGACGATGTATTTTCCAAAAAGTTTAAATTTTTTAAATTTATCATTTGCTAATTATCGGATATTTGTCTTTAGGAATTCTTAATGGGTCTTTAACGTATTCAAAAATAAAATATACTGAAAAAATTTGTTTCAAAAAGTTAGCTCATTACTCTTATTAAATCATCGCCTTAATAAAGAAAAATTTGAATCCGATAACCGTGGCTGTATAAAATTTGAAAATTGAGGTCACAATATATATAATTTTAAGTCTTAGAAAAAACGTAAAGACAGCGGAAAAATCGTTTGAAAAAAGATCCACTCGAGTGACATTTATATTTTTCGAATATTTGTATTTTTCAATTATCGAACTTTTTTGAGACAGGTCTAATCGCAAAAATTTTTTCAAGAATTTTTCAAAACATCGAATTTGAGACTGACGGTAAGAGTATTGTGAGTTACGTGAAAGTATTACCTAAAATTTTTTCTTGCGACCCAAGTACTAGCCAATGTTAAATCAAGCGAGCATTTCTGGAAAATATTCCTCAAATTTGACATTCGAGCCTCTCTTCGCGCAGGTAATAGTAATAATTGAATTTGCAAAGTGTTTATGCCAAATTCTGCTGCATACATGCTTAATTGAGCTTTTAGCGCAGCTGAAATATTGCCTTTTTGATGGAAAATTTATCATTATATTGTCTTGACTTAGTAATTGGCTCTCTTGCTTCCAGGAAAAAGTCGCGGTTTGTTCAATGGAATGGGGCTCGTTTTATTATGCGCTCCCTTTTATTCCACGGTCGCTGTTCATACTTTAGGAATGCAACAGGAAAAATTAGCCATAGGGATACTATGATGACAAGATCATCGACAATCCATAAAAATTGTGTTTTTTATATTTATCACTTGTATTATTGAAAATGATAAAAAAAATTCTAATAAAAGATCTTGTGAACATTTACAATTTTGGTTTAACGTACTTTTTCATGTTGATTTTGAATATTTATTTCACTTAATTTCTAATTATTTTTGAATAATAATTTAAATTAAACTTTAAATATATTTCAAATGAATCAATGCTACAGAATATCGAAAATTATAAATAAAAAATTTGTTCTGACAGTAAGAGTTTACAATTTATAAGTTAAATGTTAGAATTTATGCAGTAGTTGGATCTCATGATTTTATTTTTCTGTATCTTACCGCTCCTGCCAGTATCTCCTTTGTTTTGCAGCTCATTTCGTATATGTTAAATGTACGGGATAGGAGGTGGATTCAAGGATACTTGAAATATGCATAAATGTGCGTGCAAATGAAAAGTCTGCCGAGGGCAAATTGTTAAGTTATACTTTCAGGTATATTTTTCATCTTTCAGGTCCATAGGCGTCTCTTTAAATACAGCTTCATATATTATAATCAATGGTACATCACTGGACACGATGCGCTCGATACATACATTTACATTATACATTATACATTATACATTACATTTTACATTACATTACAGTACATTACGACATAATCCTCAACGTCATAAGCAACTCACTAGCAGCGGGGCAAGCGGGTCCGTTCTCGGTCGCGTCGTCGCCTCGCTCCTCTGCTTCCCCCCCCCGGCCCTTTCTCCCGGAATCCCTCCCCGCTTTCGCCACCCACAGCTCGCTCACATGTACATATCGACAATTACACAGGTTGCGCCGGCCGACCTATCCCCAGCCGCGCCGCTCTCAGGATCCCGCGGGCGGTCCGCCCCCGTCCTCCGCGTATCAGTTCGGCTCCCTCCTCTCCTCGCCCTCTATACTACAAGACTCGGCACTATTTACAAGAGCGTCGATGCTGAAGCCGCAGCGCCTCGCCGGCACGGCCGCGGGCAGCGTCGGCGCCGGCGAGCCTCAGGAGTCGCCAGCGGCCCCTTGGCGCGGGGGCGTGGGCGAGGCGGCCGCCGCCGTCGCCGTCGTCGGCGTCGTCGTCGTCGTGGCCGGGCTCGCCGGGCCGGCGGGGCGCAGTCGCTCGGTGAGGGCCAGCATCACCTGGCAGTGCAGCTGCTGAATCGTCGCGAGCAGGTTGAGATTGGTGTCGATGAGGCCGGCGGCCGAGGCCTCGCCCTCGGCCGCGGGTACGCAGCCGCCCGGGAAGAACCTCGGGTGCTGCGGGTAGTGGAGCAGGCCGTAGTCGACGGGCGCGTACCTGGGCTCGCTGCTCCAGAGTGGCGGGCCGTTCGCCGCGCTGGCGCAGCCCGTCGTCGTCGGGGCCGCGAGGAGGGGCGAGGGCGTGGAGCCGCGCGCGCCCCCGTCCGGGCCGAGGACGCGCAGCTTCAGCAGGGGGCTGACGCAGCCGCTCGGCGGCGGCGGCTGCTGCGGCGGCGGCGTGCGGCTGGCGTCGAAGCTGCCGTCGTCCGCGAGGATCGTCGTCGTGGGCGCGTGCGCGGCCTCGGGCCCGACGTGGCCGAGGGGCGAGACCGAGGGCAGGGGCGGTCTCTTCACGATCGGATCCTTCCTCAGCAGGTTCGTGATGCTGAGCGGGTTGTACCTCTCGTCCTTGACCTTGGCGCCCGCCGCCCCGCAGGCGGACGGAGCGACGTTGGCCTCGGTGGGGGCGTTGGTGGAGGTGGTGGTGGTGGCGGTCGCGACGAGGGTGGCGACGGGCGGCGCGGTCGCCGCGGCCTGGGGACTGCTCGGCGGCTGCTGCTCGGCGTCGCAGCTCGGCGGGCTGGCGCTCTTCGCCTCGGGCGCCTCGGCCTTGACGACCTCGTCGACGACCTCGACGTCCTCGCCGCCGCTCGGCTGCGCGGAGTCCGGCCGCGGGCTCGGCGGTGCCTCGGGCGTGGCGGGCGCCGGCGGCGGGGTCGGCGTCGAGGCGGGCGTCGGCGTGCCGGGTTTGCTGCTGTTGCTGCTGCCGCTGGTGGCGGTGACGCTCGTTACGGGGGTGGTGCTGGTGGCGGCGACGACGAGGCTCGTCGGGCTCGGCGTCCGCGGCCGCCGCTGGCACTCGGTGCAGCCAAGCAGGAAGCGCGTGACCGCCTCGCGCGGTAGGAACGCGTAGGTCTCGGTGATCTGCAATCAGAAGAACATTTTGGGTTTAGGTCGGGTCGTTGCCTGATGCACATATATAGACGAAGATGTTGAGGTACAAGAGTATGTGTGCAGGCGAGAAAGAGAGAGAGAGAGAGAGAGAGAGAGAGAGAGTGAGTTAGGAGGGGGCCGAGTTCCTCGCCCCTTAAACGGAAGCTAATGTGCGCGACTTAATTAAGATTCCGAGAGGCGTAATTGCGAGCGAGAGAGCGTGGCGAGACGAAAGGGGTAGGTCTGAGGGTGTGGGAGGGAGGGAAAGCGTGCTGGCATGGGTAGGTAATTCGATAAGATTTACTCTCGCAGGGCTGCCTCTCTTATATACCGTCTCTCGGTGAAACAAGGACATGGGTCTGAGAGACGACGGCGCGGCGCGGATGCTTCTTCGCTCGGAACTTTCGACGTGACTCGTTGGCTAAGTTTCCACGAGCGTAGACTAAAATCGTTAATGTCGGTGCCGTCTCGCGCCTCCAAGTTCCCAGAGTATCTTTCCGTCGGATATCAAAGGAGAATTTTTCGGTCATATTTTTTTTGGATACTTAGTCTATTATCTCGTTTATTTTTATTTAAACGATATTAATTTTAGTAGTGTCCAAAGACATCTCGCCAATTATACTAACATCCTGACGAATGAGATGTAAAAATTATAATAGATCATAAACATAAAAAGAACTTTCAAAATGTGAATTAAAATAGAATTTTATACCCTAAGTTAAATAATTGACTCAAATTCTAATCAAAAAATGTAAATTGTGTAAGTATTGCAAATGTCAAACCACGTTGTTTAGTTATAACAAGCAGTTGAGAGCTTGCAACACAGATTCTGATTTCCGATAAGGAGCCTAGCAGAACTGATGTCAAGTGTTCAATCGTACACACACACACATACACACACACACACACACACACACACAAAACGAGAATGGAAGAGAGCAAGGGTAGCTAGCTATTGGACGGTAGATGAGAGCGCGGGAGAATATGAGAGAAGGAGGGAATTACTGGATTCTCCAGGGATTCTCCGCTCGATGAATTGTGCGCCCGCGTATATAAGGCCGACTTAACGTAAAACAGTTTCAGCGTCGGCGTTTGCACCGTGTTCACGGTCGGGCGCGAGCGTGTGTGTGAGTAAGCAGGCAGCGCGCAACAAGTGTCCTGAGGTTTTGAATCACAAGCAGATCGCGCCGCCGAGCGGGGCGAGAAGTGGGAGAAAGCGGAAGACCAAGGGAGAGAGAGAGAGAGAGAGAGAGAGAGAGAGAGAGAGAGAAACAAAGCGCGATGGAGGGAGGAAGAGGCCGAGCATCCGCGGAGCAGCAAGCGGTTAAATGGATAAACGCTGAAAATGAATACAAGCGAAATAGGGGCTAGCGAGAAAAATAAATAAAAGCAATTTGCTTTCGACGCTTTCTGCTCTTTTGCGTTTCTGAATTCTTTAAAGCGCGATGGGTAGCTACAACAGTTAAGGTTGAAAACATCCTTTCGACCCTTTAAGGGAAGGGAGGGGAAAAAAATCATACTTACAGTTCTGTAAGTGCGCTTTTGGCCGGCGTGCTTTCCAGGTCTACCCTCCAGGTCAACGTGGACAGCGTGGATGATGTCGAAGAAATTTTCGACAATGGCAACCTTTTTGTAGACTCTGCCCGCTGGCACGGTGCCTTCCGCCCCATTTAAAGCCTGAAACATGAAAATAAGGGTGGACCTTTTAGCAATGCAGTTTCGTAGTAAAGTATATCTATATATGTATATATATATATATCAATATTTTTAGTCAAATGTTTTTGCTTGAAAAATGTAAACAAGTCCTGTAAACATCGTAATAAGTCGCGAGGGTAGAGGAATGGACCGACGCGGCTGCCCTCTGTGTAAGGGTGGTTGAAATAGGGAGTATTGTTGTACGGGGTTAAATCGTGTATCGGATACTTTACCGACTCTGGAACGCTTTCGTAGTTTCTTTATTACCGACCCCGGAAAAAGCTTTTCCTATTCGATCCGTGCGCGGAGCAATGCCGCGAGCTATTGCGCAGCGAATGATAAGTTCAAGCGGTCGGTAACTTACTTTCCTACAATGTGCTGTTCTCTCCCTTCGATCGCAGCATGTATGCATAGTTTTATATATACATATATATGTATAGACAGCCGAATGATAGCTAGCGCTCCCTAGTATCCAGTGAAATTCAAATACATTTCCAGGATGCTATACAGAATATAAAATTAATTTTTTTTTTTTTATTCAGCAAACAGCTGTCCAATAGCTACATTCGAAATCTTCGACAGAGAACCAGAATTTTCAAATCGTACGATCGAATGATAAAATTTATCCGATTTTCGAAAATCCGTATTGTAAACGCGATGAAAAAAAAAAGAGAGAGAAGCCACTCGGAGCCGCAGCTACGTCTCAATTCGTCCCCGCGCCGATCTCGCCTCCGTCGCGGGCTTGCGCCACGGGATCGCCGCGATGACCGTCGCCCCGGTCGCGGAATCGGCTCGTCGTGCACGGCGACCCGGCGCATGCGCGACAATATTGTATTTCCCACGTACCGACGCCGGAGGCGCGCACCTGTTGAGGAGGGCAAAGCCCCGCCGAACTCGCGGCGCGGCGAGGAGACCGCCAAAGAGTCGAGGTGAGCGAGCGAGGGCGAGGGGAGGGGGAGGGGCAGTGGCGGCGGCGGCGGCGGCGGCGGCGATGGAGGGGTCCGGGAACAGCTGGTGCTTGCTCTTTGATTAGGGGATTGTGGTCGGGCGGACAACGACGCCGCCGCCACCACCGTCACCGCTACTACAGCCACCGACGCCGATCCTCCGTTCTATATATATATATATATACATACACACATACACGCAGCGGAGGGAGTATTGTTTCCATTAGCAGTTCGACCGAAAGCTCGCGTCAGGCGGCAGGGCGCGTCCACGCTTTGGCGCTAAAACCTTTGCAATATATATATATATATATATATATATATATATATATATGTATGTATACTGAGCAACGATATGAATATCGTCTCACAGCAGAGGTACTTTTTATCGATTTTCATTTTGGTACTATGTAGAGCGCATTCTTCTCTCTTTTTTCTTCTCTTTTATTTATTTATTTATTTTTTTTTTTTGCTTCTTTCCTTTCTTTTCCGCGGTCGGCCCGGCGGCACTTTGACGTTTTTACCCTTTATGTGCTAGCCCGCCGCGGTGCGAGCCTCGCGGGGATCGATACGCAATTTGCGGATTAAGCGAACGCGCCGTAGGAAATTAATTCGAGTGGCTGATTAAATCGAACGGGGTGGCGCCCCCGGAAGCGAAAATTTAACAGTTTTTTTTCTCTCGCTGGGTTGTATTATACATTCTGCGCTTTGATTTGTAAAAGAATTTCCAGAATATGGGGAGAGAGATCCTACAGATTTTTGTTAAATATGTAAATGCGTATGTAACAATAAAACCATATGTATGTACTATATATGTCGATAATGTACATATTATGCAGGAATGTGAATAATAAATGGATGGACATGGAGGTTTCACTCACGTAAGATGTGTTGAAAGTTATCAAATAAGTATTTCTTATGTACAATTATGTTATTAAATATAGCTATTATAGGTTCATTATTCTGTTCAGAAGTATGATTCGTCGAAGGTAAAAGGTTTTATTCAAGTCTAATTATCTAATCATAACGTAGGCGCGGTTTCGTGTTTCTCACGGTGCTATACCAGTAAAAAGAAGCAGCAAGGAGTTCCACAATTACGAAGAAAATTGATCCTTGGCTGTCACGTGATTGGATTAAGGAGAGCAAAAAAATGATTTTCAAAAGTCCTTTTCGATTGAACAAAAAAATCATTTGGAAAAAAAAGACAATATATGTGACAAAAGTAACAGCGAACGGATGTGAATACGTGCAACGTATTTTGCCTTCCTGCTTAAAATCATTTATTTCTCTCGCACGTAGCAGGAATGTAAAACACTAAATACTAAGCATTGAACAAAAAAAAAGAATCAGTTTAAAATTCCTCATCGCTTGAGGAATAGGAGTTTATCACAGCCATCCGATGATATGCGTATAGAAATCGTTCGAATGGCCCTCGCAGCCCGCGAAATTTATACGGAAAGCCAGTTCGGCCAATATATCATGCGCTCGTCGATGTGACGCTCGAGCTCGGTTTAATATTAGCCGATCGGGGGGGGGGGGCGCGAACGATTCGCGAACGATTCGCGCGACGGCGCGCGCACGAGAAGCGAAAGCCGCCGCGGCTACGGCCCTCCTTGACTCTCCGCGGAGTAAATAAAAGTATATACTCCGGCTATGACTTTGCGCGCTCGTGTTTCCCTGTTTGTGCGTGTGTGTGAGTGCGCGCGCGCGCGTGCGTGTGCATGTGTGTTTGCGCGTGCGTATACACAAATAGACCGTACCCGTCGCGCAATGACTGTCCGGAATAGTCCCCGCGCGATATATAACTCGTAAAATTTATATCGATTTTCCGCGTCATCAAAGCCGCATGAATCAGCTCGTATAAGATGCGCCGCGCGTATGATTTATCGGACAGCTGGCGCGAAACGCAGAGATAATATTTTTAATAGGCGCTCTCTTCGCTCCCCTTCGCCCCTCGCACTTTCCTTTCCCTGCCTTTCTCTCTCTCCCTCTCTCTCTCTCTCTCTCTCTCTCTCTCTCGCTCTCTCGACCCCTTGATGAAAAGCCGTCACGGTAAACACGCACGCGCACACACACACACACCGCGAGCGCGCGCACGGTTGAACGCGCGTCGTGCGTGGCCGATCGGTCCGCGGCTATATCATTCGCGCGCGCACATAAACACACGGCGCGCGCGCTCTACGACCCGGCCGTATATCGGCCCGGAGTCGTCGCCCCGCAGCCAGCAGCCGTCGTCGACTTATCATCGGCGTATACCGGGCGGCGCGGCGCTCTTACCGGCGGAGTGAAAAAAAAAAAAAAAATTGTTTTTCTCGCCCCGCTCCCCAATCGCCGCCCCCCCCACCCCGGTTTTTATCTCTGTCACCGCTCGCCTTTAGAAAAATTTTCCCTTACTTCTCGTCGGTGGCGAGGGGCCGGGCGAAAAAAATCGATAACCCCGCTCTCTTGCTCGAGCCACGGGCTGCCTGCTGGCTCTTTGTCGGTCTGCTGCGAAACACCGGGGGCCGCGTGGGAGGCGGAGGGTGCGGTGGCGCAAAAAAAAAAAAAAAAAAAAAAAGAAGAAGAAGAAGAAAAAAAAACAACAAAAAGAAAAAAGCGAGGCGAAAAAAGGAAAGCGCAAAGCCAAAGGGGTTCGCTCGGAGGGAGGCGCGTACACCGCGCGCCCGGTACATTATATATACATGCATACAGATATATGGGCGGAAAGGAAGAAAGGGGCGAGCACGCGTGTACCTATTTACGGCTTACACGGGGGCTATTCTCGAGCGCAGCGACGGGAGGGGATGGCCGGAGGGCTTTGACGTTGACAAATCCGTAGACGTGTGCGTATAGATATATATATATATATCTGCGAGCGCGCGAGCGCGAACGGGCGAGGAAAGAGAATATAGGTGGGGGGGGGGGAGGGGAGGTGAGAGAAAGAGGGAGCGCGCGCCTGTATAATACGCGGTGTCGATCAGCTGCCGCTGATGATGGCTGCCTGGCGCACGCGGCGCCGAGTCGCTCGGCCCGTCGTCGCCGACGGGCGCGGAGCGGCGCGTTATATTGCTATAACCTCGGGCGCGCGAAAGGCCGCGCGACGCGCCCGTAATTCAAATGACGCGCGGCTAACGAGCTCCCGGTCCCGCGCGTCGCGTCCCGCGGCGCAGTCCGAAGAAAGCCGAAACGAAGAAATTTATACGCCAATTATTTTCGCGCTTGGAATTTTTTGTCTGTCTTCTTTTTTTTTTTTTTTTTTTTTTTGCTCTTCTCCTTTTGTCAAGTTTATTTATAGATGGCTTAGATTATTGCCGCCTTCGAGCTGGCATTCCCTCTTGATTTTCGTTGTGTAAATAGTTTTTCCGAGAGAATTCAGAAATATGCGGTTTTTGATAATCGATTCACTGATATCGTTATCAGATACCAAATAGATAGATAGATAAATAGAGATAATTACCTTGCTGCACACTTTTAGATTAACTTAAGAATTACGAGATGTGTCTTGATAAGAAAGTAAAGTCATTCGAGGAACTATCATACGAAAAAAAGAAATTTACGAAAATCCATAACTATCGAGTCAGCATAAATAAATCGGAAATCTAAGAAAAATTATTATTGATCACCTTAACTCCTCGACAGCCTATCATTCGGAGCATGTACATTTGAGCTGCAGATATGACGATGTTCGAATTATCGAGCTACTGTTTGAACAATTTGGAGCCTATCGGAGCCCCTTCGAACAATTGTGGTGCTCGACTAGGCTGGCAATTGTACGTCGATCAAACCTATAAAACAATAGGGCTAAAAACTTTTTGACGTTCCGACGACGCGAACAGTTTGATCAGCTGTTCGTTGGCTTCCTAATGCTTCAAGGATCGAGCAGAACACCCAGCCTTAGTCTATATAACAACTTGAATAAAATAGCTTCGTACGTTCGGTAATTGTTCATTGAACTGCGATACATTGCACGTTTCACGAACGCACGAAAGTATCCAAGAATCGAGCTGCTTTACGCAGTCACCGATACACTGCACATATACGAGATAGATATATCGTAGATCACCGTCGAGAATCGTACATCTTCCCGATATCGATTTCCTATCGATTAGCTATCGATTTCCCGATAACAGCACCGTCGGCTGCGATGGGAAAGTAAACAAGCCGCAAGCGCGAACGAGCAGTACGCGTATAACAATGGACGATAAAAAAAAAAAAAAAGAAGCAGATATCGAGCCGGGCCTTGTTATCGGGCACTATTGGAGCGGCGGCTCTCGCGATTGCTCAATTTCAATGTTTAGTTGGGCATTACACCCTCGTCTGCGCCCCCCCCTTCCTCCTGCTCGCTTTATCTATCTCGCACCCGGCGCCGGGCGCTGGCTCGGTCGAGTCGAAAATTTAACAGTTCCCGCGGCGTATGCGCGAGCCCGCCAGCTAGCTGTCCTATATCCTTGCTCAGCCGCGAAGAAAGCCGCGCGCCGCGCGAGAAAGATCGAGAGTGATATATATATATATATATATATATATATATATATATATATATATATAATAAGCGCACGAACGCCGGGGCTACGGGTCGATCCCGGATCGATCAAGTGCGCGGTCGACCGCCAGGCGGCCTGCGCGAGCGCGCACACGCATACATACATACATACACATACGCACATACATATCGAGGTAGAAAAGCTGCGAGAGAGCGACAGAGCGAGAAAGAGAGGGAGCGAGAGAGAGAGAGAGAGAGAGAGAGAGAGAGAGAGAGAGGGAGCCAAGAAGTCGTCGCGCTCGCTTAGCTTGCGCGCCGCTCGCGCGGCGCATTAGCGAGATTTATGGGGCATCGTTAAGAGATTATGGAGATCCCTCTTCCGCCGTCACGAGCGGCAGCGGCGGCAGCGGCGGCGACGGCGGCGACGGCGGCTCGGTAGTTAGCGGTAGCGCGGGCTGCTCGGCCCCGCGCGCTCCCGCGTCGGCACTTCGCGGCCTCGGGCTCTTTCTCCCCCTCCTCTCGCCTGCATCGTCAGCAGTAACAGCAGCGGCAGCGGGCATATATATATATATATATATATATATATATATATAGGTATATATATATATATATATAGGTATATAAATGCGGCACGAAACAGCGCGGCGGAATCGGGCCGAGGTAGCGGGCAGCCGCGCGGCGATGCGATGCAGCCGGGCGCGAGCGAGCGTTGCCTCGATAAGATCTCCCCCTGGGTGAGCGCGTATTGTCCATCTGCCCCGACGCCGTGGCGGCGCGGAGTGGCGCGGCACGCATGCATTATCGGGATAATAATGCGCGCGCTCGCCCGCCCGAGCGCCGAGAGATTGGACGACGCCGGGACGCGTACCCCGGGCGATTAAATCGCCCTAGGCTCGGTCGACGTGGGAGGGGGCGGGGGGGGGGGAATCGATCGCCTTTATAAGCGCCTGCTCCCCCCCCCCTCCACGCCCCGCGACCCTCGATGACTCTGCGCTCTCCCGCTCGTGTGTATATCCGTACGGCGAAGCAGCGTCCTGGGCGCCCGCTCCTGCATCGCGTCCCGTACCAAAATTAGCACGGTTTAGCTAATGAGGGAAAATCCTGCCGTTCCGCCGCTCAGACGAAAGGGAGAATCGGAAGGTTTGAGAGTGTTTTAACCCTTAGACTGTCAGGATTTGAACCTTCAAACGAACCCTCGAAACTGGCCAAATTAGTGCCTGGTATCATCGCGTATTAACTATAAACAAAGTTCGTGTCAGAGCTCGGGCCTATATATATATATATATATATATATATATATATATATATATATATATAGGCTTTGCGGCAGTCGTAAGGTTAATCAAGAAGAACACCGCTCGCCGAGCCCAGCTCTACAGCAGAACGAAAAAGCAAGTCGAGCTAAAGTATAGTAGTCAAGATAAGTAAGAGACGTTCCCTTCGCGAATATCCGCAACTCTACAGAGCGTAAATGAGAAAGGGCAAATGAAATTACTTCTGAAAATTAAATTAAGAAAATGCTTATAAAGCTTTCGGCATCAATAATTGGGGATGCTTATAATTAATACTAATGTGCTCAATGGCAAATCCGGCTGAAAATTCTGCCATTATTGATCTATCGAAAACGTAGAAAATTCGGTTATATTTAGAAATAGTGATTTTTCTTTCCTTCGATAAAAAATTTGAGCAATGAATTAATGAAAAATATACAGATTCTTTGATCGGTAAGTTAAATAAAGTAAATTTACGTAGTAACGTAAAGTTAAGTAAATCTCTCAGAAGTAACCACCGCTCGCGAAAACGCCGACGATAGCAGGCACGTCTTTTTGCACGTCTTGTAGAAAGCGTTGCTTTTTTCGCTAGCCTTTTATAGGGTTACGCTAGTTGCGGCCACGGAGATTCAGATATTGTCCATTAGCAATCGGACGATTTTGTGCATCGGAGAAAATCCTGGCCTACGCCAGGATTTTCAGCTCATATCCGAACTTTCCCGTTCTTAACCGACGCCGGTGAACGCTGCTAATCTTCGCACGGGGCACCTTTACCGAGATAAAGATGGCGGCTCGCCGACGCCGTCGCGGCGCGTCGGTTTTTCTTTTTTTTAAATTGCGAGACGCGCGTCGCCGGGTTCTCGCGCAACCGACACTTATATTACATTCTCGTTCTCCTCGTTTCTTTCTCTCTCACTCTCTCGCTCGTGTGTCTTCTCGCCGGTGCAGCGCCGCACTCCGTGCTCGTTACACATCAGGAGGTTTACACGCGTTCTTGCACATGTGTATATATATATATATATACACACACGAGGTCGTATATAACATAAGCACGCGCGCTGACCCATTTTCATCCGCAGCAGCGCGGTCGCCGTATTCTTTTATATTCCACGCCATCCATACGCGATGGCCCGACACAGCGTCGTTCTTTATTCGCCTCACCTCCCACCATCCACCGACTTTGGGAATTTCGGAATATATAATAAGAAGAGCCGCGATAGCGGGGTCGCGCCGATCAGCTGTTCTATAAATATGCGCCCCCGCGCCGCTTAAAGACGCCGGTTAAAATCCGGCTGATTCTCCGTCTTTCGTTCTCTTGGGCGCGGAGCAGCAGAGGGGGTGGTGGGGGAGGTAGTGGCGCGACGAGGAAAATGCCGTAGAAGGAGGAGGCGGGGGCTGCGCGGAAGGCGAAACGCGGCGAGAGGGGGCGGCCGGGCGGCTGGTAGGGGCTTTATCAAGAGCGGCGCCTCTCTTCCTCTTTTTATACCTCCCACGCGGCCCGAATCCCGCGTCGCGACCGCGTCGCGCTCGGGAACAAAAGGGAGCCGAAGACAATACCGGCCTAATCCCCGAGCTATCAGCCCGCGTTTGTCTCGCCGGCCCCTCCCCCCCCCCCACCCGCGCGCCGCGGCTAAGTGATCCTTTCTTGCCGGTCTACAGCTATATACAGATACAGGGAGTAAGCATATAGCAAGCGGGACTGAGTGAGTAGTATACGCGCCTATGTGTGTGTGTGTGTGTGTGTGTGTGCGTGTGTGCGCGCGCGTCTGTGCAGGGAGCGTTGATTGGGTTAGTTTCGGTACTTGTCCTCGGCGCGCTCTCCCGCTATATATACACGTACACATATCGGCGGGCTCGCCGTCGCCGTGCCGCGTTGCGCTTCGTGCAAGGCAAACAAGAGGGGACAAAGAGAAAGCCGTATATATATATATATATATATATATATATATATATATACACACGTATACCTTGTACGGGCGGGCGCGCAACGAGAGAGGCGCGAGGCGGACGGCGGGTACATCGCGCGGCGCGAGCGAGCCGGACGGAAGGCGCATCGGCGCGCGAGGTGGCGCGGAGCGAGTAAAAATGAGAGAGAAAGAGCGAGAGGTCGGTCGGGTGGGCGGGGTGAGGGGGGGGGGTGGCGGCGTTGGCAGGGGAGGCGGGGAGTCAGACCACCCAGTAGCCATTCGGATAAACGACCAGTCCCTGTTGAGTGCTGCGGGATGTTGTCAGCCGGTCGGGCTGCTTTAATACCAGGCGCTCGCGCATACACGAGTCCCGCGGCTCGCCGTGCGCGTGTGTGTCGCGCAGCCCGACCGTATACGCGTGAATACGCGCATAAACGCGCACTTGTGTCGGGGGCCGCGCGGGCGTCGACGGCTGTGTACACACGGACACGCGCGCGGGCGAGCGGGCGCACATAAAGTCACGCGGCCGAGAACCGAAGAATAGAGGGTTATAGTGTATAGTGGTAAAGAGAGAGGAGAGAGAGAGAGAGAGAGGGAGGGAGAGAGAGGAGAGAGGGAGGGAGAGGAGGACCGGGACGAGCCTCCTTCTTCCTCCTCGTCTTCTATTGAGCACGTCGAGGGCGCGCGCGGGGGCGGCCGGCCGTCTCGAGAGCGTTTAAAATTGAAAGTAAAAGCGCGCTCGATGCCGGGTTTAGCCGGGCGGCTCGCCCGCCGGTATAATCAGATAAGCTCGGGAATTCCGGATTATATGTATTATCCGAAGGGGGGGATCTGCTCTTATTTTGGCAACCCAATTAGCCCGCGTGTCCGTCCAAATGATTGCGCGAGAATTCACTTATGCCTAGATATTTATACCGGGAATTTGCCAAATGGATGGGGCCCAGTTCGAGGGCGCGCGGTGCGACGGTCGATGCTGCAGCAACGAGACTGTTCGACAATGTACGCTACGGATATATTTTTCAATTTTAATATCTAGCAGTATTAAATGTAGACATAGAGATGAAACACGTGTATATGGCGCTAATGTAATTTCTATCCCACTGTCCCTATTTTCTTTATTTCTTACAAAATAATATTTTTCGTAGAAAGTAGCTCTTATAATGTAAATTGGATATTTTTCTACACATTCGTTATATCGACGTTTTCGATTTTTCGCATATTGGGATAAGCAATATCTATGCAACATTATGGTATTTATTATTGGGCGTTATTTTATATTGGAATTCAATGTGCTGGTTTGAACCTAAAAATTATTCGTCAATGTTGAAGATAAGTTACAACTAATAGTACTAATATATATCTACGTATTAAATGAACTCGCATCTAGGGCCAAAACGTATTTTTTTTTTCCTAAGCGTTCAAATGTCCCCATTATTACGATTGTTAATATTACAGATTCAGTCGGCGGGAAGATGTAATGAAGAAAGAATGAGGCATAGCGAGATGAAGGATAGGATATATACGTAAAATCGACCGTGAGAGGGGAGGCGGAGAGACGAAGAAAGCGATAGAACAGGTCAACAAGTAAAATCGATCGAGCATTAAAAAAAGCCCACGGTGGGAAGCAAAGAACATATATATATATATATATATATATATATATATATATATATATATATATGAAGTCGGTAAAAGAATAAAAAGAAAAGCTAGCGCCCCTTCCCATGCCCCTGCCGAGAGAGAGAGAGAGAGAGAGAGAGAGAGAGAGAGAGTGGGAGAGAGGGGGGAGTTGGCCAACGCGGGTGGCGTACAATTAAGTCGGGGCTAGGCCTCGCGTAACGAGCAGCAGGGAATCGCGCGTAAATATATTACACGGCTCGCGGGAGCGACGGAAGCCGCGCGTCAAAAGGGTCTGGTGAGCGCGCGCGTTCTCGCTCACACAGGATGATCTCCCGTGCAGACGGATACTGACACTTGTCCCTCTGATGATGGCTTGTTTTATATGTACATATATATGTATATATATATATATATATATATATGTATATATATAACATTCGATAATGTGACGAATGCTTATAACAACAACTCACGTATACAGATATCATAAGTCTCTCCTCCGGTTACAGTCTATATATATATATATATATATATATATATATATATATATGTATGTGTGCGTATGAATGTTGGCGTATATGTGTGTGTCGATCGACCACCGGTCCAGCACGGTGAGGCGATCATCCTGACTTCGTCCCTCGAAAATTCGGCAGGGCGCTCTCTCTCTCTCTCTCTCTCTCTCTCTCTCTCTCTCTCTCTCGATAATTTGTCCGTAGGGGGAAAGAATGGCTATATCCGACGATCTCGCTCGTCCTCGCCCCCTCCCCGCCCCGGCACTACTGCTCGCGCGGCTTTTCCACGAAATCTCTTTCCGCACTCGGCGCCGCGGACGGCCGAATCGATACAAAGTAGCCGCGCCCGTATACTTATATACGTGGATATCTGTATGTATTGTATAGACCTATGTAGAATACCGGCCGACGGAGCCTCGCGCCGGAAACGGGCCATTGGCTTCCTCTTTCGGCGCGGGCGGGTGACACAAAGGGGTTCTTTGTCGGCTTCCCCCCGCCGCTACGTCACTGTCTCTCGCTCTATACGTGGCATACTTGAAACTTTGAAAGTTTGAACGTCCGCGGATGCTCCGTGGCTGTATACGGACGATGGTAAGGAAGCGCGCCGATCGCGCTCCGCTTTGGCGCGCGCCTCGGCCTAGCAACCGGGCTCTCTCGGCTGGGCGTCTCTCGGCGGAGCGCTCGCGCCCCGCCGGCCTTCGAAATCGGCGCATTCTTCCGTAATGACATTGTTAAAGGGGGAGGAGGGGGGGGGGTGACGGAGGGCAGGCTCGCCTCGCTTTCCCGCAGTCTCGCCCCGTGCAGAGACGGCTCGGTGTCCGAGGGACGGGACGTCGATCGCGCGGCCGGCTCGCCTCGGTTAACCTCGGCGTTCTCGAGAGCGCCCAAATTAGAGACGGCGCGGGCCCCGGCCCCCTCGCCCCGGCATGCACTCCCACCGCCCATTACCCACGCACACCGTGATAATTCCGTCGCGCTCTCTCGCGCGCCCCCGTGCGTGTGTATGGAAGCGGCGGGCTGTGTAGCGGGACGGCCGGGCCCCCCCCGGGGGGGGGGGCAGAGCGGCCGGGGCCCCGGCCATGGGAAAGGGGTCGGAGGGGGTCGAGGACGGGAGAGCGCAGCTTCCACGTATATATTACCGTTGACGATCGAGTCGAGGGAGCGAGAGAGGAGCAGCCCGGCGTACACGGAATGAAACTACCGCGAGCGAACGAGCGAGCGAGCGAGGGAGAAACGGAGCGAGAGAGCGGGGGGGAGGGGGGAGATGGGAGAGAAAGAAATCCTCAAGCCCAGGCCGGCAGCACCGGGGCATTATATACACATGACGACGAGCGCACGCGAAGGTCTGACAGCAGGCCTAAACTGAATAAATTATTGCAGTCGGAGTCTCTCCCAGACTCCCGGCTCTTCGCTCGCTCCCTCTCCTCATACCTCCCATTCCTCCTCCTCTCCTCCTCCTCCTCCTCCTCCTTCTCTCCCTCCGCTTTTGCGTATCGGAAGACCGAGAGGGAGCTAGCGGCGGCGTCGTCGTCGTCGTCGTCGGCAGTGGCAGCGGCAGCCGTACGGCGGTGAGAGGCAGAGTGAGAGAGAAGGAGAGAGAGAGAGAGAGAGAGAGAGAGAGAGAAGAGAGAGAGAGCTTATACTGGGAATCGCTGCGGGCGACTGCTCCCCGCCTGACGCCCCTCTGCCCCCGCGTCCGTCTGCTCCTTTTATTGCAATTCTTTCAATACTCCGACGCTGCCGCGTGACAGACGGGTGAGAGGGGTTGCGGCAGAAGAGGTTGGGGGGGGGGGAGGTTGGAGTCACGGATAGAGGCGACGGAAGCGGCTGCGGAGGGGACGGGAGCGAGGACGGCAGGCTTCGTGATTTTTCGCGCGACGCGCGATCCTTTAATTTTCGCGCCCTCCCCCTTTTTATTCCCTCTTCTCCCCGCTTCATTTCACATATATCATTCATATATGCCTGTACGTGGGCATACTTATAGCCTTCCACGACCTCCCGCGTTATCTGGACGGATTACAAGCCCGGCGACTTTTCTCGAGATTATATACGAGGAATCCGGCTGCTGACGTCTGGGCGCCTTCCCTTTCATCCTGTCCCCCCTACCCGGCCCTCGCCGCGCCTACGTCTCCGTGAATGTCTCGCGCCCGTCGCGCACGGCCGCGGGAATGCAAGTGCGGCGCGGCGATGTATATCTTGGATAGTTTTGGGAAGACCGCGGCGACTTAAGAGTCCACTCGTCGCGTCCGTCCATCCCACGCGAGAAGAGGGAATTCTCTTCTCCTCTCCCTCACACACACACACACACACACACACACACACACACACACACACACACTCACACTCTCTATTTCTCTCTCTCATTCGTGCGGGGTCGCGCGTAACTCCCTAGGGCACAGCTCGACGCCGCCGTCGGGGCCAACAGAGGAAACTTCGGCATCTCAAACTTTCTCGAGAGCGAGCGAGGGTCCCGTGCCAGCAAGAGTGCGTGCGTATATATATATATATATATATATATATATATATATATATATATATATACGAATGTGCGAGGAAGAAGGAAAAAAAGAAGGGAGAGGCAGAGAGTGGCGGGCAGAAAGAGAGAGAGAGAGAGAGAGACAGACAGGCAGAGAGAAAGCGCGAAAAAAGGCTGCGATGCCCGCCGGCGGGCCGTAGGGAGAATACTATGCGGCGGGGCAAGCAAGCGTCGGCCGTCGGAACTGAAATCTTTCCTGGAAGAGTATGAGAAGTCCCCGAGGCGTGCGGTGCTATATAGAGTGGGACCGTATAGGCGAGGGATATTATATACACACAGACACACACACACACACACACACACACACACACACACACACGTAGTTCACGCCGGAATCCTAATTAATACGTTACGAATTCATTTGGCCGAGCGCGCACGGCCCGCTTTTTGCGAGACGAAAATAGCCCTCGCGCACTTAGCCAACGCGGTCGCTGGAAACTGCGCCCGTCGCTCTCGAGCGTGTATAAAGAAAGGACGCGCGAGTGGCGTCAGGCGGGGGGGGGGGCATTTCATTCCTGGCCGGCGAAACGATATTCGCGCGGTGCGTACACGGTCGCTGTTATCGTCGTCGTCGTCGTCGTCGTCGTCGTACTCGTTACGACGCGGCGCGATTAACGCGCGCGTCCGCGAACCGTTAAAGTCCGACGTCGTACGGACTCGCGGGGCGATTACTGCGTTATTACGGCGCATCGGGTCGGAGCGCGCGATTTATCGCGCGCGCGCAGGTTACGCCTACCGTTAGCGCCGGGGGGAGAGCGTGGCCGACTCGAGCGCGATGATTTTTCGCAAGCTCGCGTTCGCGAGCGTCGCTCGGTCTCGGACGGAGGAGGGCCGCTTCCGTTGCGGGAAGGGCTCGTCTTTCCTGTCTCCCGCCGCCTCTCCCCCCCTCTCTCTCTCTCTCTCTCTACTTCTCTTCCCGTGACCCCTTTTGCCGCTCCGTGACGGGGAAGCCAAGAGGGTGGCGGCGGCGGCGGCGGCGGCGGTCAACGACGCGATCCGCTCCGGTTTTTTTTTGCTTGCTCCCCGAGTCGAGTCGTGCGCATTACGTGTACCTGCCGCCCAATCTCTTCTCTCGCTTTATCCGTGTAACATTGGTTCTGTCCACTGGAGTTATACGCGCAAACGCCCTCGTCCGTCCCGAATCCCTCGCTCGACCGTGTCCCCCGGCAATGTTTTCCCCCTTCTAACCCTCGAGCATGGCTCTCACCCGACTCTGGTTTTTCGCTCTAGCCCGGTACTCGTTGGCTCGTGTTCGCTTTTATCGATACTATCGGGAGCTCGGAAAAGGAATTCGACTGCTGTGCGATCCTGATTAGAATAACCAAAGTTATTTTGAGCAAGGGGTGAATGTTAAGGAGATCTGTTGGGATTCGGGAGGATATAACGTAGGTAGATTTTGTTGATTGCAAGGGAATTCCGATTAGATCTTTAGTTAGCGCGCAAGGGAAAATCGCACGATTACCAGCTAAAATCTATAACCTGGGCTACGAAAATGCAGATAATAATTGTTTGTGCCCCCAACGATCGTGGAACATTATCCGCGTCGCCCTACGACACCCACATTGCGTAATCCGATAGTTCATGGGCTTTGCGTGCGCTCGTCACTATGCACCCCGTACCGACCGCACATGCTTTTCTGCGCGCGCGATTCAGCTGCTGCCCCCCCCCCCCGTCCCGCCACAACCTCAACGTCCCGAGATACAGCCCGAGTCTCGGGGCGCGAGCACGATACCCGCACGTACGATTTATATTCGTTTAATTCGAGCTGCCCGCGGTAGGAAGCAACCCCTCGTATCGTTAGCGGATTAATCCCAATTTCCTAAGCGCACGAACGTCGCCACCTCGACCGCCCAGCCGCTGTCCCCGTTCGCGAGTGAAATGTAGCATTAAAATAAGCAAACCGATGCGGATCTTTTGTGTTCATATATATAGAATATGTGTGTGTGTATGCATGTGTAGTAGGGGACGCTGAGTCCGACTCGGTCGATGGGGGGCACATTTAATACTTTCGGTTCTATTATATATCGCACCGTCTTATTCGGTAGCCTGGCTATGTAGTATCTTATTTATACTGTTTATAAATTTATAAACCTTGATTTTGAAAAATTTCCGTCAAACAATGCCAATTTGTTGCAATTGACCGTTTCCAACAGATGGACGGTTTGAAAATAAAACAAAAAAATGAAGAGAAACCATCGTCAAAATCTATAACCGCATAATAACGCGCCAAAGGTCGGCATATTTGAGCGAGGATACGGCAAAAAAGGATTATAACGAGAAAAGAAAACCAGTTATGAAGAAAAAAAAAATGGAGAGAAAAATAAATCCCGCGGATCACTCGCGCGCCAAGGTGATCGCGAGGTTTTATAATCGCGCAGGTGATGGCTGTTCCGATGCGAGCGGAGGGGGAGGGTGGATTGAAAAGATTTTAAAAATCCGCCGATCCAATGTGTCTCGAACGCGAGCTGCGTCAATAAACGCCAGGAGCATATATATATATATATATATATATAGGGAGCGCTTGTTCTGTACGTCATTAACCATGACGCCTGGGAGCTGGTTACCGTGAGAGAGAGAGAGAGAGAGAGAGAGAGAGAGAGATGGGGAGAGGGAGAGAGCGAGGCTGGAGCTCTCCCATCTCCTCCCCCCTGTTGTGCGGCCGTACACGTGTACAAGGGAACGAATCACTGCGCTATTGTATATCTATATATGCGTATACGCTACATGCAAGGGCATCGCGCTGCTATACAAGCGAGCCCGTTGTGCTCCGCAGCCAGAAACGCGATTTTCGTGCATTGCACTCTGCCGCGCCTCGACCCCGGCTCCCCCCCCCCCAGTCCCCTCGATCGCGCTCACTCTTTCCCCTTTTATTATCGGCAATTATTCTTTTCAGCCCCGCGGCACTCCAATGGCGGTCGATGCATTTAATTAGGTATACCGCTCGGCGATAGGGCGAGTGAGAGAGAGAGAGAGAGAGAGACAGAGAGGAGAAAAAAAAGCAGAACTGCGCAAAATTAATAGTAGATCAGATATAAAATGTGCTATATGTGCGCGCGCACAGGCCGATAGCCGGGGCGGCCGAGGAGAGGGGGCGTGGGGCAATTACGCGGCCTGATGAGCGGTCACGTTGTGCCTTGTCAATTGCCGCCCGTTCGCGCGTCCAACGACCGTTCGATGCCTCTATCTTTCTCTGCCCCCCCCCTTCGTCGCGCCCCCTGTCCCCTCCTAGCATGAATTGTCGTCGCGCACTCGGTTTCCCCAACGTAGAGCAGTATATAATATATACACAGACATATATCTATACTCTGAGGCGTGGCGTCCCGCCGCAGAGGTTCCGCGAAGCTCTCTCTCTCTCCCTCTCTCTCCCCCCTCTCTCTCTCCCTCTCTCTCTCTCTCTCTCTTTCTCTCGAGATCCGTATCGCCGACGCGCTGCGTCGCGTCCCGAAAGCCTCCCAGCGGGTAGCCGCAGGTTAATTAGGATGTTTATTTTCAAGCGGTGTGGCGCGCAGCGATAAAGGCACGGAGAGGAAGGCGAGGTCGGGCCGTTCACGGGTTTATATATATATATATATATATATATATATATATATATATATACATATATATATAGACAGGGTAAGAGAGACGATATATACGTGAAGGATGCGAAGCAATGGAGAGAGAGAGAGGGAGATAGAGAAAGGATTAGCCGTACCGAGGCGGATGGGTGCGTGAGCGAGAGAAAGAGAGAGGGTTGGAGAGAGGGGGAGGAGTCGCCGGGAGCCGCGGAGCGAGCGTCGCTCGGTCGGGCTCATTGATCAGCGCGATGCCATTACCGTCGCGGCATGGCATCAGACGCAGCCACGGGTTCGGAAAGCCGATATATATATATATATATATATATATATATATATATATATATATCGACACTGATGCGAGGCTGATATAGACACGAAAGAGCGAGCCGACACCGCCCGCCGCCCCAAGCGATCAGACGAGCGCGTGGCAGCGTAGGTGGGAGGATAAAGTCGAAGAAGAGAGTCGAAGAGAGAGAGAGAGAGAGAGAGAGAGAGAGAAAGACAGAACTGAAGACACGCGTACATAGAGGTTGGCTTACGTGCGAGGTCCGGGGGGGGGGGTGCCACTTACAGTGCGCGATGCCCTCGGTCGTCTTTCGACTCGTAGCCGTGCGGAGCTGGGACTCTCGCGTTTTTCTTCTCCTTTTTTGACCGTACAGACGTTGTCGAATTGAAATGTTAGCCTGCGCGTCAATGCGCCCCCGGCCGATTCAATAGGTACCCTCAATGGCCAACGCTAATTCGTCCCTGGTCATTTTTCACGAAGTGTAGCATATAGAGTGTCGCGTCACCCGTGGGCCGAATGAATACGACTGCCGCGGTCAATTCGTGAAGCGAGGGGAACACGTACAATTTCGTTTTTTGAGCGAAGACGTGATTCCAATTGCAAATTTTCACCATTGTAAAGCGTAGGATAAACATTGTCCTTCGGTCGTCTACGCTTGTATGTTCGAGCAGAGGAATCTTCTCGGTTACAAATTGAAGCTGGAATCGCAATATATCAAGCATTTGACTCGGACGCAGTTTGTCGCTTCAATATATATACATATATATATATATATATATATATATATATATATATATATATATATATACGTGTGTCGAGATATTGCCGAGTCACGCCACCTGCGACGCTCCTGCTTCTTTTTTCTTTTTCATTCTCATTAAGGATCGCAGAAGCGAGAGCGCGCGTTCGGCGGGAGAGAAAATTAGCCGTGGCAAAATTGCGCCAAATTGCACCCCCTCCTCCCGCCCCTCCCCCCCCCTATACCTAAGCCCGGGCTTTATTTACGATGGAAAGTGAATCCGCGCCGCGCGGCGGAGGAAAATATTTCAGCGCATCGGGGATATATCCCGCGGGCCTGCCAGCATAGCGAGTGGAATTTCTTCCGGGAAGTTGTAATAGAAAGAATATTTTTAGAGCCCTGCGGTGACCGCGCGATGGGCGAGAAAGGGAGGGAGGCGATGATCCTTTCGTGATTCATAATTTATCTGGAACTATAAATTTGTGTGTGTGTGTGTGTGTGTGTGTGTGTGGATAAGCGTATCTCACAAATTTTGCTTCTGGTGCGAACGCTTGCGCGATATATTTATACGTAAACTACCGAAATTTCCTCTCGGCAGCAATTAGAGTAGCACTTTCTCCGATTTTCCCATATAAACCGGAAAGAAAACTGCGACTCCGATACTGCGCCCCCTCCTAGGGCAATTACGAATCGCCGGCTTATCGAATCCCGTAATTTAACAGGCGAAGAAGTCATCGATATCGCGCGATGTGGGGAGGGGGGCGGAGGGGAGTGGAAGGAAGGCAAAACGGGCGCTACGGCACAAATAATCTAAGAATCCCAGGGCCTCGAAGAAAATCCGAAGAGCCAGAGAGAGAGTGAGACAAAGAGAGAGAGAGAGAGAGAGAGAGAGAGAGAGAGAGAGCGTGAGCGAGTGGCAGGGGAGGGGGGAAAGTTGCGGCGAACCGGGGGCCTCGAAACTGCTGTATACGGAGGCACTCTCGCGGCCGGCGTAATTTCTGCGTCGGTCTGCTCCGTCCTTCTCTCTCTCTCTCTCTCTCTCTCTCTCTCTCTCTCTCTTTCTCTCGCTATCTGTCCCTCTCTGTCTCTCTCCCTCCCACTACCACGACTACCACCGCGCCGCTGGCTCGACTCCGACGTCGGTCGGTCGCTCGGCCGCCGCCTCCTCCTCCTCCTCCTCCTCCTCCTCGTCCTCCTCCGCCGCCTCTCCGCGCTCATTCCACTTTTCTCAACTTCTTCG
The DNA here is from genome assembly GCA_018907035.1 of Sycobia sp. Sy_11. Lineage (NCBI taxonomy): Eukaryota > Metazoa > Arthropoda > Insecta > Hymenoptera > Epichrysomallidae > Sycobia > Sycobia sp. Sy_11. The sequence goes on along the minus strand of JACCIC010000035.1, from coordinate 3,664,618 downwards.
CTCGTTTCTTCCCCCCTCTCACGCCACCAGCCCCCTCACGCCGCCCGTCCCCCGGCCAACCTCGCCGCCCCGTTTGGCGCCTCGCTCGTTCGCTCGCTCGTTCGTGTTCGCCCGCTGCGCCGCGCCAGCACCGCGAGAGTTTATGCCGCTCAAGATAATAAGCTTTCCTCGGCAGACGAATCTTTTGCCTTTTTCCTTTCGCGCGGCAAGGCGGCGTTGGCGTTGGCTGCAGCAGCGGCGGCGGCGGCGACGACGAGGACGGTGGCGGTAGAGAAAGCCGGTATATACGGCGCGGAATATTTCGCCTATCTATCTATGTATATATATATATATCGGAGCGAAAGAACGAGGCACCAATTGAAACTTCGTCCCGTCGCCGCGGCTTTCTTATATCCTCGCGGTAGCGCTGAAGTTTTTAATTTGTCGAGCGCCCGAGCGGTAGTAAACAAAAAAAAAAAAAAAGAAAGAAAAACCAAAAAAAAGAGCAAAAAAAAAAGAATCGCCAGAGTACAACGCGGAGGCGAGAAAAGCCCGCGCTTCCCCGCGGAGAACCTCGTGGAATCCGACGGCAGGTATCTTCACCGGCGCGGGGCACGAATCTAATTTGTGCGGGAAACCCCGCGCTTACACGGCCCATTGCGCGTCCGGCCGCGGTGCGGGCGCATCTGCTCTCTCGTTCCTCGGCCCGTCGGCGCGGATTCGCGAACCCGTTTCATTAGATTCTCGCCGAGAGCTCTCGGTCCGCTTCGTCTCTCTCCCTCCGTCGCCCTGCCCCGTTCGCGCGCGCGCACACAGCGACGCGCGAGGAATCCGCAGACGGGGCCATTCGTCTCTTTCTGTTATCCCTGCCTCGCGCCCGCGCCGCCGTCTCGCTGTGCGCTCACTTTTTTCCTTCTCTCTCTCTCTCTCTCTCTCTCTCTCTCTCGCTTCACGTCTATATCCATCTCTCTTTCCTTCCAGAGCGCTCACCTCTCCGCCCCCGGTTTCTCTTTAAATCCGAGTATATGCGCGACTGCGCGTCGCTGATGCCGACGTCGTTCGTGCTTTAGCGGCTCGGGTTGGCTCGCGCGCCCTATCGCGGCCCGGGATGTATAAGCCGAGAGGGAGAGAAAGACAGAGGCCGGGAGAGAGAGAGAGAGAGAGAGAGAGAGAATGAGAGAGAGGCAGAGAGAAGGAGAGAAAGAGAGAGAGAGAGAGAGAGAGACAGAGTGGCCGCCACGGCGGAGAGAGCAGATTCCGGAACCCTCCAATTATCCGCGCGCGCGCCCGAGTCCGCCGAGGCTCGTTTTTAATTTGAATATTACCGGCTTCTCTTATACTCTCCCCGACTCGCACCCGCGTTATATACGAACTTTAATTGCGTTATCGCAATTTCGGAATTGTATATATATAGGTATATACATATATATATATATATATATATATATATATATATATATATATATATATAACTTATATCAATTAAAGGTTTCGCATGTATTTATGGATCGTATTTGTTGAAATGAAAAATGAAAACTGTGTAAGGTTTATTTTTCGGAATTTGGAATGGGCATCTCTCTCTCTCTCTCTCTCTCTCTCTCTCTCTCTCTATATATATATATATATATATATATATATATATATATATAAATATTAATAAGCCATGTGCATTTGTCCAATGGTTTAAGTAATAGAAGTATTGATGTTTTAAGTGACAATGTAATAAATATACTTTTAGAAATCAAAATAACAAGGTAGATATTATACTACTTTGAACTTATATTATCAGCAAACTTTTGAAGTCGAATTTTTCGATGTGTTGCCCACTTTTTAATTAGTCAAGTTAATCATCATTTCGTTTTCTTTTTAATATAAAAATTAACTTGAACATCTTCGCGAGAATCTTTATGGCGAGTTGTACTAGCTAACCAAATCCATTGCTCTATCGCCTCTAATAAGATTATAAACATCTATCCAGATGATGAAAAGGTATATATAAAAAAGGACCAGGTCAAACTATCGATTGCCGTTAAGTAAAGATTACTAATTTTCTAAAACGTCGTTCTCAACGTAGGGTCGAACGAATCGGCGTTAACAGGAAAGATAGCGCGTGATTTTCCTCCCCTCTTCCTTTCCCTTATCTTCCATCGTTCCGTGCTTCTCTCTCGCTCTCTCTCTCTCTCTCTCTCTCTCACTCCTCCCGAAGCTCGTCGGGGTTTTAATCGGCGAGCCGCAACGGCTGCAACGTCCCGCGCCCGAGCGCGGCGCAGCGCTTTGCTCTGCCTTCTAGCGCGGCCGCGTCGACGGCTGTGGCGATGGCGGCAGCAGCTCGTCGGGAAAACGAGTTTTGAGGTCGAGCTCTGCGAAAGAGCGAGAAAGACGTGCACATATACGTGTGTATATATATATATATATATATATATATATATATATATATATGCACCACAGCGCGCCGCGCACAGCAGGATTGCATAATTTCGCGAACGAGGCGCTCACGACGACGACCGACTCCGCCGCCGCAGCCGACGACGAGCCGGCGCGCGGCGCGCGAGATTTCCATAACGGATCCGCTCGCAGCGATAATCGCCCGCCCTCCCCACCCCCCCCGCCGCTCGCCGGCGCGCGCGCGCATGCAGCTTTTCCAAGAAACTAAGCCGCTCGCGTCCTCCTTCTCTTTTATATCCTTTTGCCGCGCGCCGTATAGCTATAGGCACGGCTCCAAGCTTCTTCGCGCTCGCACGCTCGCTCGCTCGCTCTCGTCAATTCTCGTAGCAGAGATCGCGAGCGTCGCTCAGATATATATATATATATATATATATATATATATATATATGTACTTTCGCATGTGTGTGTGTGTGTGTGTGTGTGTGTGTGTGTGTGTACGTCTGTAGATACGTCCATTTAAGCGAAGGCATTTGCGCGGTGCCCGCGACGAATACGAGGACGACGCCGACGAGTCGCTCTCTCGAAAAGAGCGCGCGCGCGCGCGCGCGACATGAATAAAGATGAAATTATCCCGAGCGGAGGGAAAAAAAGCGAGCGGTCCGAGAGCCGTGAGGCGGCGGAAGAGTGCAGAAGGAGAAGTCGGCAATGTGCGCGGAAGCTGCACGCAAATCGAGTTATCGGATCTGGGACGCTGCGAGTCGCGAGGGGCGGGAGATGCCTGGCGGCGGGGCGGGGGGGGGGGTTAAGGGAGGGCAAAGCTCGGGTACTGTCCTCCGGGACGAAATCGAGAGTAGGGTGGGGGCGACGGGGGGGGGGGAGGGGGCAGGGACCGCCCGAGGGAGGAAGGGCTCGTCGAAGGGGGTCGATACGTATCGCGATTTGCCGCGCGGCTGAGTTATATATCGGTTCGCCGGCTCTCGCCTCGCGACGGCGGCGGCGGTGGCAGCGGCGCTGGTTGCGACGCGGCAGCCCCGTCCGCCCTACCCCGCCTGAATCTACTTCCGCCGCATGTATATATATATATATATATATCATCCGTGAATGTCGCGCCAAGCGGTCGTGGATCTATCCTCTATTTGCTGGCGAAAACACGCGCACACATGCACACATCCAGGGCCGACTTTGCATGGAGGTCCAAAGATGTCAGAAGCTTGTACCCTAGTCTGATTATAAGGATCCGTGTCTTTATTTTTTATTTTGAAAGAAATTGATGTTCGTTTCAAAATAATTATGTTTTACTTCATTTGAAAATATTCTGTGCTAGTATATTGGAATAAACGTTGATAAACTTTCAATCGGTTTAGGCGTATAAAATATACTGTAAATGTGGACTCATTTGTATTAGATTACGCAGGTGTTCAATTTACAAAAATCCAACAGTTGCCTCAACCTTTTTCAATTAATCGATCCCATTATTCAGGCAAATAGAATATTTTTAATAAATCCTATCAATTGGCCATACGTAGTTGCTATGAAATATATAAGAAGAAATTTGCGTCATCATTTCTAATTTTATTTCCTTTTAATATTTTATTAGATCCTCGAAATCCAGACACCTACGGTCGAATAATTTTCATAAACGGTCATAGAATTTACATAAACATATAAAAAAATTTGCAAATTCTGCTTATTTAACTATTTGACAAAATTGGCGATGTATGAAGATTTCGTTATCAGAAATTCAAAATCAAAGATGATCCTAAAAATGAAAGAAAGAAAGAGATTTATCGAAGTGTTACGAAAAGCGAATTAATCGGAATGGCCAGTCTGTTATCTAAAATACACGCACTGTACCAGTCATTAAGTACTCTCCCAATTGTGCAATAATGAAAAAAATGAAAAAACTCCTATTCCCAGCAGACTGGACTTGGAATATTCAAAGTAATGATAATTCAAGAAAGTCATATTCAATATTAAATTTTAAATTGGCTTTTCCACGCTCTCACGCAAGAGTTCGCCAAATAAAGATTCAAGACCGAGAGACAGACAGATAAATAGATCGATCGATAGAGACACTTTCTCGGGCCCGGGGTCCCACAGCGTTCGAAGGCAGCCCTGCGCAGACTCTTACACACAAGCAGACCCAGCCACGGAGGTACCGGATAGGGATCTCGCGAAGGCGTGTTCTATCGCCTCCCCCGCCCCCCCCCCCGGCGACAGCGACGGCCCGCCCGCGAGGCCTCCTAACGAGTTCGCGACAGCCGCGCGAGCCCGAGCGTCGGGCGCAAAAGAAGCCCGTGACGACGGGAGCGACGACGGGGACGTCGCCGAGGATCTATTTTTATCGGGGCGCGGGGATGGGGGAGGGGGGAGTGAGCTTGCCGCCTCCGAGCCGCGTTTCGCGGGCGGCCGACCGTAAGCCGGCGGCGGGACAAAAAGTCCACGGCCCCGCGCGTGCGCGCCCTCCTCGTGATTTTTTTTTCCCTCGCTCCCCCCCCCCCTCCGCGCCGCGCGCCTCTTTTTGCGGCCGCGCGCCGACCGAGCGCGTTCCCCGACCCCCCTCCCGAGCCCATCGTGGGAGAGCGAGCGGGACGGAGCGAGCGCGGACGCGCTCGGCGGCGGGTTCCCTTGGCGGCGCGGTGGCCCGCTACTAATTGCCGCCGGCCGCCTCCGGCTCCCCCTCTGCGCTCGCTCGCTCGGGCTCTTTCTCCGCGGGCCGCTCTCCCGCCCGGCTATACTCGGGATCGGGCCGCCGTCCCCCCTCCCGCGCGTTCGGCCGGTGAGAGGAGCAGAGATGCTGCAGCCCGGCTCTCGTTCTCTCTCTCTCTCTCTCTCGCTCGCTCCCCCGACCAACACCCGGCATTATAGCTCTCTCGCGCAAATTTACGCAGGAATGCAACGCGCGCCGCCCGGCCGTGGCGGGCGGGGCGGGGGGGGGGGGTCGCGGCGAGCTCCACGAACGCTAACGAACGAGCGAGTGCCGCGCGCACGGGCGGCACGACGGCAGCGACGAGAGAACGACGACAACTGCGGCCCGTTCCGGCGCGCGTGCTGGCGTGCGTGCCTCGCTCCGCCCGATAGCGACGCTCGTTGCGAGACCGGGAGGAAGAGAGAGAGAGAGAGAGGGAGAATGCCGACCGGCCTTCGGATTGTTATGGGATTTCTCATTTCAGCCGGGAGATTTACTCGTTGCGACTCTTTTTTTCTATCCACCTACCCGTCTATCCCTCTCTCTCTCTCTCTCTCTCTCTCTCTCTTTATCGCGATCCACCTATTCCGCCGTAGCCCCTTAGATTTTTTCCCTGCGCACAGCCTCGTTTCATCCGCCGACCGGCCCGGGGACTCGTTAAAGACCCCCCGACTCGGCGGCGACGGAGCGCGCGATAACGGACGTTTATATAGCCGGTACGCGGCGCGGCGCGGAGGCCCCGCCCGCCGTCTCTATACCGCCTCGGTGGTGCCGTTCCGCCGCGGTTTCCGCGTATATAAAGCCGCGCCGCGTCGTTCCGGTTCTATGATATATTCAGCGCGATGAAATTTCACGCCCGAGACTTTTTGCAGCGCCTCCACTTCCTCCTCCGCAACCCCCTCCCCCCCTCGCCGCAGTCCGAGGTGGCTTTGTTTATTCGGAACGAATCGGCGAGCAGCGCTTCTTTATCGCGGGCTTGTGAATTTCGATGGAAATTACTATATATATATATATAATGTACGCGCCGCCTGGGAACTCAGCCGGCGCAACGCTGGAAAGCAAATAATAGTTACGGGATTGGGGGCAGATTTAAATGGCTCGCGGCGCGTTTTCCGGTCGCGCTTAGAACAAACACTTTTGAGAACTTTTTCTTTTATTTGACCTTCTTATATTACAGCAGTGCGGTTTTCAGCATTGTTTGAAATATTAGTAGCTTTCACGAATTTATTCGTATGTAGCGTGTGCTTTCAATTTTGAGGATACAAAATTAGCTCAGCAATGTTAATCGAAAAAATTAGTTAGCAACGTCCATAAAGTCAAGATTCAAATGTATGCATTATTCGGATACTCCACGAGTCCGATCTTGTGATAAAAGTCATTTTACGATCGATTAGGATAGATATTATTTACCATTCGCTGATCAATGTCGACGAAGGCTTTTCGTCAGTTCTTCCTAATAATCGATAGCAAATATTCTCCAACTAAAGAAAAAAATAGAAGTGGAAAACGTATAGCAAATAATATAAATTGTAACGAAAAATAAAGCAAATATTGTATATATTATTATATTTGAAAAGTGTGTGTCTTATAAATGTATGTTATGTATATATATATATATATATATATATATATATATATATATATATATATATATTATATTTCTAAAGTCTGTGCATTTTTTAAAATAAAACACAGTTTCAAAATCACCGAAGGCCGACGTAGCGTTGCGCAAAACTGCCGCTCGAACTATATACGTGGAAGCTCTATAGTGTACAAAAATACCAGCGGCCGGGGGAAAAATTTCGTCGAGGGCGCGCCAGCCTTTGAACGTGAATCGTGCGAGGCCGTCGACAAAAGGAAGGAGAAAAAGCAGCCCCTTCGCCGTATCCTCCCTTTTATATATATATATATATATATATATATACCGCTTTCCGAGTTTTCGAGCTATTGTCGCACGCACGTATAGTAGGGCCATCGTCAGCGCCCGAGCGATCGGTCAATTCGCTGCTCGTGAACCGAGCGATACCATATATATATATATATATATATATATATATATATATATATATATATATTATACCTGTACATACATACATACACATACATGTACAAACTCACATCATACACATACGCGTGGACGAAAATGCGCCGAGAGAACTTGCTCCGTTCCAACGTCTCGGCGTCCTCCTCTCCGCCCGTGTCCCGCGCGCGCAGTTTGTGAACCATCCGAAGAGAGAGAGAGAGAGAGGAAAGCTGGCGAGGCGAGAGAGTCCGATCGTTGCCCCGCTCTCTGCTCCCGAGACTTCGGGATTATATTCCGAGGGTGCGGTAACGAGGGACTCGCCGCCTCTCCCCACCCCCTCCCGCTCGTTGTCCCGACCATCCTCTGATAAAGTACCTTCGCCCGGCTCCCGGCCCATTAGCTCTCTCGACTCTCCGACGCGGCTCGAGCGCGCTACTGTTTACCTTGGCGACCCTTTTTTCTCTCTCTCTCTCTCTCTCTCTCTGTACATATAAACACATACGAACGAACGCAGACACACACACACACACACACACACACACACACACGGAATCGTTGCTCCGTTTGCGCAAGCGATCGCTGCGGCCGCGCGCAGCGCGTAACGCGACGTGGGTCGTCGCTCGGCCTCCGACGCTGTGAGAAAGAGAGGGAGCATTTTACGCGCACTCGCTAATTTAGCGGTTTGTATCCCGCGCGCGCGCGCGCGCGCTGCGCCCGCACCAGAAGGTCCCGGTTTTTACGTGAGCGACGCAAGGCGACAGACCGCAGAGCTCTCGCTCGCGGCTCGATTTGGGACGCTCGCGGCACCCGGCTCCCCTCGGCGGCTGTACGAGCGCAACGCGTAACGCGGATCGGACGCGACGGCAAAGCCCCGGCGCGCTCTGTATCGAAGCAAGCGGGCCGAGATCTTTCGGGAATACTTATGTCATTCGGGGCCGGCTGACAATCGTCGAAGGGGGGGGAGGAGCTCCCCCAACCCGGGATTTCACTGCTGCTCCGCGGAATTTTTACGCCCCGCGCGTGTCCCGGTCCGTTCGGGACGCGCGTCCACGCGGCGGCGGTGACGCCCGTTCGAGCTTAGATGGCCGGGCCGTGCGCGTTCGAGGCCCTCGAACAATTGGAACGTTTCGCGGACGATCGGGAAAAAGAGCTCGGATTGAATCCTATTACACGAATTGCTAGTAGTCGGGCGCACAGTTCGTCGTAATTAATAAGCGGGAATAGCTGCGCTGACGGGCATATGGTCTTATGAACGAATACTAATGCTCGTACAGAAACTCGCGTATTATGCAATGGTTCGAGACGTTCGAATTTGCGTTTCGACGTTAAAAAGTTCTTATCATTCCTATATATATATATATATATATATATATATATATCTGAACATCCGAACGTCTCGAGTTCCAGTGATGCTTGGAGAAGATGCGATATCATGTATATATATATATATATATATATATATATATATATATATATATATAGTATATATATATAGCAGCATGGGATTACGATCGCCGACGTACACACCGAAGGCGACGAAACGGGCGGTCGTTCGCCCGACCGGGGGAAACGGCGAGATACGCCGTGCATTCCGAGCAATTCGTCGACGTCAGGCGGAGGGCGGCGGTAGAGCTGGCGCAATGAGAGCAGACGTTTTCGGATCGGGAAGCATTGTACACTATTTTATATATATACACACATAATCCCTGAAAAAATAGCGGAAAATTCAGCGCTCATTAATCACCGAGAAACGGTTATACGGGCACCGAAGCCAACCGAATCGGAGAGGGAGGGGCGAGACGCTGCCGAGCGGGGCGGCGGGGTGGGAGAAGTCGAATCCGTCGACCTGGCGGTGAGAAGGAGAGCGCGCGTCGAGAAAGCAAACGACCGCGCGGCGGTTTTACGCGACCGTTCCAACGGACGGCCGTTCCGTATATAGAGAAAAGCGTCCGAGAGCCGAGGACGGATAGCGAGCGCCGGACGGTGGTTCAAGTGGTTGGGAAGGTGGGCGAGGGGACGGGGCGGGTGGGGAGGGGGGTCGGTCGAGAGTCGCACTCGTACGGGACCTTTAGCGGCTCGATCGCTCGAGGCGACAATCAATGACAAGTTCTATATCTTGCGTCTTTCTCCCCGCGGGACGTCGGCTACTGTCGCCGCGCTCCCCTCCCCCTCCCTCTCGATCGGAGATAGGCGCGGGAGAGACTTTAGGAGACGTTGCGGCGGCGGAGCTACGTATAAGCGCGTGTGCGCACGCACGCAGCGGACGCGCAGGCGTAAACGCCGAGGGAGCGTCGAAAAAGCATTATAGAACAGAGAGCGTCAATGGCAAAACTCCGCGGGATCGGGCGAGCGCGCGCCCGCGGAGGTAAAGCAGGCAGTCAGGCGTGTACGGGCAGGCAGACGGTGTAGGGGAGAATCGGGGATAATAAAGAAAAAGGCTCGTCGACCGCGGGGAAGAAAGAGGAAGAGAGAGAGAGAGAGAGAGAGAGAGAGAGAGAGAGAGTGTGAGAGAGAAAAGAGGGAAGGAGATAAACACGAGCGCGCGAGAGCTGCCTCTGCCGTCGTCGTCGCCAGCGCCGTGGCCGCCGACGTCGGCTACGCTCTCTCTCTCTCTCTCTCTCTCTCTCTCTCTCTCTCCCTCTGCGGGTACAAGGAGGGTCGGACGAGGAGACGGGTGAAGAGGCGGCGGCGGCAGCGGAGAGGAGGAGGAGGAGGAGGAGCAGGAGGAAAGTTGGTTGACTCCATCTCGAGAATTGCGCGACGCGCAAAGGACGGGACGCCGGCGAGGCGCCGCGCGCGAGCGAGCGAACGAGCGAGGCGAGAGGGAAAAGAGAACAAGAGTGTATAGCGCGACGCGCCGAGAGAGCGGAGGGAGCCTCCGGGATGTGCGGCTCTCGCGCGCGAGAGCAGCGTTCACTTGTGTATGTATATATATATATATATATATATATATATATATATATATACACATATATAGCGGCATAAACGGAGAGCTTTCTACGGGTATAGGGAGGCCGCCGAGTCGTGCGAGAGCGTAGAGCGGACGAACGCGTTGGGCTGTCTGTGGGCTCTCTCGTATTCTCTCTTCGCCTCTCTCTCTATCTCTCTCTCTCTCTCTCTCGCTCTCTCTCTTTCTTTCTTGGGTGTGCGGCTCTGCTTCGGAAAGTGACTAATGACTGGTCGGGCCGGAGTGCAGAGCCAGAGGCAGCGGCCTGCTCTCGCTCCCTCTTTCCTTCTCCTCCTCCTCCTCCTCCTCCTCCTCCTCCTCTGCCGCGCTCTTCCCCCGTCCTTTCTCTTTCGCTCCTCTCTTCTTTCCCTCTTTCTCCAACTCTCCGCCGCTTGGCGAGGCGCGCGGCCCGACGGTAACGGCCCGTAGCTTGATAGCAGGAGCGCGCGGCGCGGCGGCGGCGGCAAGCGAGTCGAACCGCGCCGCAGTCGCTCCATTCTTATCTCTCGCGCATTGGCCTCCCTCCTCTCTTTTCCTTCTCTTTTTCACTCTCCTCCGACTGCGGCTCTTTCTTACTCTCTTTCCCGTCCCGGTTCCCCCCCTCACCGCCCCTCTGCCCCCGTCGACGGTCAACCGTGAAAAATGACTACGGGCCGCTCCCGAGCTCCGCACCTCCGCATCGCATCGGCCCGTTCTTTATCTCCTCTCCCTCGGCGGCTCCTCTCTCCCTCTATCTTTCTACCGCGTCGAACTCTCGGGTATAAGCTCCGGCTTTCTTTCCTTCTTCCCGTATTATTCTTCCTTCTCTTTCGTCTTCCTCCGTTTCTTTTTTCTTCTGTAGGTAGAATCGCGGCTCGTCCCTTCACGGAGCGCTTTACACTAATAAGGAGAGGCCCGTGCGCGCGCAAACGGGAATATAATCACTCGCTATATAGTGGGATGGAGCGGAGGAGGGGAATCCCCCGGAGCCTCCGCCGATCGCCAATTTTCATCAGATTCCCCGGAGCCGTCGGACGAGCTTTATTCTCGGAAATTGTGCCGCCGCCTATCATTGTAATATTTTCCAAGTCTACCGCGCGTTAATATATATATATAACGAAAGATATCCTCGGCTCGAGGAACACTTAAGCGTATAATTTCTAGCTTATGCAACGCCAACTGCCGCTACCGTAGATAAAGATTATTGACGATTTATTATTCGTTATTAATTCGTGTATATAAAACATGCGAATAGAAATGCGACGATTTAATTAACTAGATCGATGCGGACTTGAATGATAAAGCGTAAGATTTAGCGTGTAATTATCGAGCGCTGAATACGGATTCGTTTTCCTTGCATTGAAAGGCGTAAGACCTAAAACCACCGGCGAAATTCCGGCTAGTTTCTAATTTTTCAGAGTATAATTTATCAAAATAAATTTAAATATATACAATGTCTTTTTTAGCGCGTGTACGTTTATTCGAGACGCGGATAAAAATGCGAAGGTCTTGATTATTTATAATTTTCCGCGCAGACTGTGCTTATATCTCCACCCGAAAGAATCGTAAAATCGAGCGCGCGTATTCCCGACCGACCCATTAATTATACACACACACACACACACACACATATATATACATATATATATATATATATGTGTGTGTGTATGTATATATATATATATATATATATATATATATATATGCACGTACGAAAGAACTGAGTTTTCCGTTGCGCAAAAATGCCCCGGACATTTAGCGCGAACACCTCGCTTTCCGTCGATCCGCATAATAAATTCATTACTATATCCATAATTACAACCTACGGGCGCTTTTACGGAAAACGCCCCGTTCGTGGCGCGTCGGCACCCGCCGCGTCGGGACAAAAAAGGAGGAAGAATTCGAATGAAAAGAAAAAGAGGCAGAGAGAAAAAGATAAAAATGAAATAAAAAAAATAAAAAAAAAAAAAAAAAAAAATCACGCCCGTATACGCGCACGCACGTCTTAATGTCAGCCCGAGCGCGTCGTAAATATCGTGCCGGGCATGCATTTGCAAGTGCACGCTCGCTCGCCCGTCCCCTCCCCCCACCGGCGCTCCTCGCCTCTTCAATCCTGTTTCAGCCGCGCGAGCGCGGCGTGTGCATATGAATATGTAGCGTCCGCGGGGCATCCAGCTTCGCGGCACGCACGCACATGCGCGCTATATACATATACGTACGCAGAGGGAGAGAGAGAGAGAGAGAGAGAGAGAGAGAGATACGGACGGGCCGCGCGCGGACGCTCGGGCTCGCGTATAATTAGGCCTAATGAAGCGGACACCTTATCTGCCTCCGATACTGTGCGCTGCGGCGGCCTATTACGGCGGTGTACATGTATATATATGGCGGTCTCGCCGCGCCCGCCGCGACTACTGCCCCCAGCGCAGGACGCGGAGCGATAGGGCGTGGGGCGGCAAATCTCGCGCAGCCGCAAGCGAAATTTATACGGCGCGAGCGAGCGAGAGGACGCGAACGACGCTCTAGCCCGCCCTGCCTCGGGGCAGGCCTGATTAATTCAGCTGCGGCGGCGGCGGCGGCGGCGGCCGTTCGGCTCCGCTTCCCCTTTGAAGCGCGCCCGCCGGATTCCGCGCGTACATGCGACCTGACGTGTCGCGCGCCCGTTCCGGGGGCCCCGCGGCTGGCGGGCGGGCGGGCGCGCGCACGTGGAGGGGCCCCATCGAACCAACGAACGAAAGACCGACGGCCCGCGCGTAATAAAATATGCGAACGGTCGCTCGTCTGCTCGCTCGAGGAGGGGTCGGGACGGGGGAGAGTGAGACGGACGGACGGAAAGAGGGAGCGAGAGAGAGAGAGAGAGAGAGAGAGAGAGAGAGAGAGAGAGAGAAGAGAGTGGGCGCATCGATTTGTCGTCGGAGAAGCGCCGACGTCGAAACGAATTTGCCACCGAGCGTACGTACGGGGGAGGAGGGAGCGGGGGCTTTGCCGCCTCGTTGCGCGGCTCCCGCCCGGTGGCCCGTGGATCGGGGTTTTTTTTCGCATTAGGAAATCCGAGGAACGGCGCGGCTCTTTCCCTGGTCAATTTTTCATTCGATTTTTCAAGCGCAGCCGTACCGAAACCGTGTTCGCACATGTTCAATTATATATATATATATATATATATATATATATATATATATACACACGTACACGCGCATGCACACACGTCCGCTTGCGCGTTGTATATCCGTGGGGTGGAACAGTCCGCGTGGCATTGTGTATATCTATACACCTATATTTGTAATATCCGACCCATTATAGTCCCTTCGACTTTTTTTCCTCGACCTCAAAATTCTCGGCTCGCCCATTTGTATTCGTTCCTTCGCTCGATCGTCGACGGCGGCGGCGGAATAGGCCGACCGCCCACGCTTGGCCTCGATACACCGTGACGCCTCGCCCTCCGTCGAACCCGGGGGATTTATATCGCTGCCCCTTCCCCCTCCGCCCCCCCCCGCCGTCTTTATGTGGCGACCGAGTCGTTCAGGCGGAAGGTAAGGCGTCCCGGACGCGGGAACGAAAAGCGCGTTTCCACTTGCATTTTTGAGTACAGCGTGGAAAATTAATACTTATCGTTTGTAGTCTAGATGAGATGTCTATGAGATATTACTAAAATTTCACTTTTTACGCCTCAATCTCGCGTTAGCGCTAGGTTTACAACATTTGTACTTGCGTGAAATAAGATGCGTGAAATACGCAGTGAGGGTTATTTAACAGAAAAACTATTGTATTATGTTTTATTATGTTGAGAATACTTTAATCCTAAATTTATTCCGTTGCCGTCGCTTTACGTGTATGTAGATGTGTTAATTTTTAAAATATGTTTATTCTTGTTCTTATTGCGGATCTATCACGAAAAGAATACCTTTGGTCTCAATAATTTCGTTATTCCTTACTCTTAAACATTGGCTGGGACACACTCGTGTGAAAATTTTATACTTGTTCTGTATCAACTAATGATTATATTAACTATTATGGATTTCGAGTCCTTAGTCGACGAATGGGTATCTCTATATCTCCTTTCTATTATTTTCATACTAAATAATACGTAATATTGAATTGTTAAAAACTAGTTTCTCATGCGAGATTTGAAAACAAGTACTGAGATATCGATTTACATTCCTTACATATTTCACTTTTACTATTGGATATATTGCGATGTTTAACTTGCAGGATTTATTTACAAAATTATTAAATTATTTCATAATGCAAAGTAAAAAACTGCGAACGTTAAACTGATATTCTCCACGATACTCGGAAACAGAGTAGGGAAAGTAGGGAAAGCCGTAAAAATATTCCCATACACAGAGTTTTACGGTGGCCTGCCAGAAACGTCCCGGTTCCCTACCGCGTGTGCATCTATATATATATATATATATATATATATATATGTATATATAGGTGTACATCTGTTGGGAAAGAGGGTCCGGCCGCAAGGCTGCGCGGTAATCCGATTACATCCCCGCCCCGACTCACCTTGCTGTGCGGCGTCTGCGTGGGCACGTAGAGCGGCGGGTCCAGACCGGGGCTCGTGACCGCGTGCCTGCCCACGATCCTGTCCGCGGGCTTGGCCTCGTAGCCCTCCGGCTGACCGATGTGGAAGCCCTTGCTCTTCACCCAGAACCGGAACTTGCTGTTCTCGGCGCTGTTGGCCTCCTCGCCCCGCAGCGTCCTCAGTATCCGCGCGTACTTCTTGATCGTGATCGTCTTCGTCTTGGCGAGGTCGCCGTACGTCTTGATCACCCAGGGCTGATAGGCGCCGAACATCGAGTCCGCGGGGAAGCTCTTGGGCAGGACGGCCGGGGCGCTCGGCGTGGCGCCCGCCGCGGCCGCGCGCTCCTGCTGGGCGCCCACCGCCGAGGCGACCGCCGCGGCGAACGGCGCCGTGTACGGGAGCCCGAGGGTGGCCGCGGCGCTCTTCGGGTCGGCCGCGTCGCCCGGGGCGCCCGGCCAGCCGGCCGCCCGCGCCGTCATGTTCGAGATGTCGAGGTAGGAGACGGCCGGGCCCTTGCCGAGGCTCGTCGCGTTCCCGACGAAGGTGGCCATCGTGCTCGACATGTAGGGGATGGCCGAGGGCAGGCCCACGGACTCGGAGCAGAGGGCGGCCTGGGCGCCGAGCGAGAGCCCGGCTATCGAGGCGTAGTTACGCGACTCGGGCCAGAGGGGCAGCCCGTTGCTCGAGACCTTCTTCGCGGCCTGCATCTCGAGCTCCTTGGACTTGGAGCGCGTGCTGATGGAGAGGGAGCTGCTGGGCCCGCTGCCGCCGCGCGACCGCTTGGGCGCGGGCTCGGCCGCGTCGAGGGAGTTGAGGTTGCCCTGGGACGGGCTGTTGTTGTTGTCGGAGCGGGTGCGCTTGCCGCCGGCCCCGGTGCTCGGGGAGGAGGACGTGACGCCG
Source organism: Sycobia sp. Sy_11 (assembly GCA_018907035.1). Lineage (NCBI taxonomy): Eukaryota > Metazoa > Arthropoda > Insecta > Hymenoptera > Epichrysomallidae > Sycobia > Sycobia sp. Sy_11. The sequence continues at coordinate 3,649,188 of JACCIC010000035.1, read as the reverse complement.
GCCCCGCCTCCGCCGCCGCCGCCACCGCCCGCGCTGCCGACCTGCACGCGCCGGCGCAGGCCCATCGTCGCGGTTGCCATTGCGCGGGTCCTTCGCTTCGGCGACAGACTGGCGACGGTTGCGCGCACTGATTTTTTTCCCCTCCTTCTTCTCCCTTCCGCTCGGGCACTGCGCACTACGCGATTAACTCGCTTCTATATAGATTTACTTCACGGTTCGCGCACTGTCTCGCGTTTACGACGAAAGCACTGATAAGATTCTCACACTGCCGGCTCCAAGTTCTGCCGATGTAGCTTTTCTTGCTGCTGCTGCTGCTGCTGCTGCTGCTGCTGCTGCTGCTGCTGACGATGATGATGACAAAGTCCGACGATCGCTGGGTTGGCGCGAATCATGCTCGCTCTCCGATCGCTCAGCGTTTCCTGTCGACAGAGTGAAATAAGCGCGGGTGGTCATTTTCTGCACGAGTAAATTATACGTGTATATATATATATATATATATATATATATATATATATATATATATATATGCAAAAATGCAATTATCTAGGAAATCCATTAATTTATACGTGCACCTCGTGTCGGGTAATGATTGCCTATGTGTAGCAGACTCGGCGCAATTAGCTTAAAAGAGAAGCTTATTATTAGCTATTATAGAGGTGTAGTTCGAAGAAATTTTACGCTTTAAGCGAATTACATGCATGAACGTAACGCAGTCCCAATTGTTAATTATTCAAAATGCTTTCTTTTTCCTCTTAATGCTAAAAATTCAGATTGTTTAAATTGTTTCGTGCACTCTTCGTCAATATAAAAATCAATTTAAATATCTAAATCAATTCTATTATGCGATATAAATAAATAAGAAGTGTTTTTTGTATATTCGTTAGGCATAGCCTGGAGGCGAGCAGTCGAGTGCTTGATATACGATTTAAAAATTTCAACAGCCGAAGAGAAATATCCGACGGGAAGGGGAAATAAAAAAGTGCGCCTTTTCGGAATTCTAAAGAAAATTAGCGTGGCGGCAGCGGCGGCGGCGGCGCTTCGCGGAGCCGCACAATAGAAGAAGGCGCTAATTTGCGAATGAAGCTCGCCTGGGCGAGGAGGAATAGTTCAGAAATTCTATAATAAGCGGCCGTGGCAGCAATAGAGAAGCTCGCACGGAGCGCCCGCATGCGCGAGGAATATAATACGCCGAGGACGATAAAGAGCGAGAAAGAGGAGAAGCGAGAGAGCGAGGGAGAGAGGTAGAGAACGGGAGGAGAAAGAAAGAGAGCGAGAAAGGGACGGAGTCATCGCTCTAATGACGTAGGTGTGCCCGCTTCCACCTCGCTCTCCCACATCGCTGCAACGCGCGCGCGGCACTCCAGGAAAGTGTGCGTGCGTCCCGCGCGCTCGTATATATGTATATGTATATATATATGTATATATATATATATATATATATATATATATATATATATATATATATATATATATGGTCGAGTGAACGCGCAACACAGGCCGCATCCAGCCAGCCGGCGCGATTTCAAAGGGAACCCCTTCGCCGAACGGCAGAGAAGAGAGAGAGAGAGAGAGAGAGAGAGAGAGAGAGTGAGAGAGCGATAGAGGCCGATTACAAGCGCGGTCGGTCGGTCGGTCGCTCCCCCCGATTACGCATCCCTCCTCCCAGTTTCTGATGCTGCTGTGTTGCTGGTTGCCGCTGCCGCTGATCGCTCTTGATACACGCCGGCGCAGCAGTTATACATATTTTGGTGCCGCGCTCAGGAGCGCAAGAGAGAAAGGGCCATCATTGTGTCGGCGAGTGAGAGAGAGAGAGAGAGCGATCGAGAGAGAGAGAGGGGGGCGAGAGAGACGTAGAAGCGGTCGCACACCACAGCGCAGCCTCCGTATAATAAAACGAGGCTGCGCGGGCATTGTTCGGAGTCAATGTGTCGTGGCAGCGTGTATATATATATTTATATATAGATATATCGTTGCGCTATCGAGCGCAGCGCCCGCTCCTGCCTCCCCTGCAGCCCCCCTTGGAGTGAAGCCAGAGTCTGAGCGAGAAGGCCTCCGCATCGGGGCGCCTCTCTCTCTCTCTCTCTCTCTCTCTCTCTCTCTCAATCTCCCTCGGGGGGCCGCCCGCGGAGTCATGCGTGGCGGATCCGTCGTTGGGACGACGGACTAATTGAATGCGCAAGGTGGGCCACCGATGCCGACGCCGCCGACGGTGCCCGGCGGCCGTACTATGACGCCATCAGCAGCTGACGCCCGCCGCCGCCGCCGCCGCCGCCGTCGACAATCGGCCCGCGCGCGTGTTATATATAATTGTGAGCGTATACAACTGCGAGCGGGGCCTGTGCGAGCGTCCATGCTTCATCTCGTCGGGCTTCTGTTATAATGCCGAGGCGGCTGTTAATGCGTCACGCTTCGGTCCCCCTGGCCGCCTCGCTACCTCCCCCCCCCTCACGCCCCTACACGCCTTTACGAGCGTTTCGATGCTCGATCCTCGAAATCGACCGCGAATGGAAAAACTATGTACTATATATGTGTACTCTCGCGTGCTCGAGATCCGTCGCAAGCGTCGGGTTTTTTTTTTACCGTTACTATTATTATTATTATTTTTTAATCGCTGTCGAATTCAAGATGTAGACGCGAGCGGACGTGAAAATTACGCTGGCAGGCGAAGCGGCGCGTCGATTCGGTCGTCGAGCGGCGAGGTCCGACGCGGGAAGTCCGTGAGCGCTCGGGCGTCGCGGATGACGAAGCGCGCGCGCAGGGTGCGTGCACGGAAAAAGCTTGTAAATGTTGTAATTATGTCGGTTAAAAGGCGCGGGGACGCGCCCGATTATCTGCCGACGGAACGTTTTATTGCTCGTCGTTTTATATGCATACATCTATATATACGGGCAGATCAGTGCCAATAAAGAATTTGTGGAAACGCTCCGTTTTTTTTTTATTAGTAACGCTTCTATATGTATATATGTATATACATATAGAATATTATATTATTCGTACAACATACGCAAATGTCTGCGCGTAGCGCCAAAAAATTTACAATTTACAATAATTCTCCAATCCATCGATCTATCTATCTATTTGTTTATTCACGTTTCGAAATTTTTCTACAAATATTTTTTCCTCGCACGACTACTACTGTGCCGTTATCCGCGGACTTTTGCACGCGCTGCTGCGCTTTTATTTCTTTCTTTTTTTTCCTCCTTTTTTTTTATCGCGAACAGTCGTTACTCGCACGCGGTCTTACCAATGCTTGGGCGCTTTTCCGATCGCGCGCGCCTTTTATCGCTATCGGCGCAATAATTAGCGCAGTGCGATAAAAAAAAGGAGACCGCCGGTCAAGTGCAATATTTCGCGCTCGCTAATATTCTAGAAACAATATAGCCGCATGGGGCACCTTAGGTTTTATCTGTATACATGTATATATATATATATATATATATATATATATATACATATATATACACTCTTAGCAGGAAAACCGGCCCGCGGCCGAATGCGGGAGAAGGAGCGGTCGAGTGAAAGCGCGCACCGTTAAAGCTGCCAAAGCGCTGAATTCCCAAACGGGCGGGTGTGGCGGCGGCGACCGGCCCGCTCCGGCCACTGGAACGGATGCCGCCGCCACTCTTGCTCGCTATCTATTTTCTCGCTCCCCGAGTCGCTCCGCTCGACAACCTTCTCCCCCCCTTCCACCTCCCTCCCCCCCGCCCCACGGTCCCTCCCGCGATATAGACGCGAGCCCGTCCGAGTATACTCCCCCTCGCAACTGACGCGATGCCGTTTTTGTTTTGTATATATATATATATATATATATATATATATATATATATATATATATATATTCATTGCAAATTGACGTGGGGCAAAAGTCTCGTCCATATATACATATACAGAGTGGCTCCCGCGAGCAAAGAATCACGGTTTCAGCGCTTTCGTACCGAAATCTGTACACCTCTCCCCCTCTGCCCCGCGCTATCGATATCGCGGAAAATGCTTCCGCAACGGAATTTCAGACCGTTTTTTTCCGCTCCCCCAAAGTATTTTCGCTCAGTCGTTTCTATTTGTCTCGGGGGAGGAGGGCGCAGAGATCAGGCTTCCGCAGATATTTTTCACGCTGCTGTAACGGAAGGCTTATCGAGATTCCCCGTTAATTTTGCAAGATCGCCGCGTGTATTTGCGACGGTGACGACTTCGAAGTGGTAGAGAGGCGAAAGAGCCAATGATCAATATCCGTCGGCAGGGGGAGAGAAGCTAAAAATCGGGAGTTAAGAGGAGTTTCCATGGTATTTCCACGTATAATAATAATGCGCCCACTAGTGGACGCGGCGCCGGTCGGACGCTTTGGCGTAAATTACGAGTTATCTTCGATACAAAATGTACCTGCGTACTGAGTTCAACTATACGTTCAACGTAACAAGGCCGGGACACGAAAAAAAAAAACGCAAAAGCGATCGAAATTGGGTCTTTACACTCTATCATATATATGCACGCACATCGAGACATTGCTAGTCGGGCGCTTTCCCGACTTTTCAGCGATCCTCGGCCCGCGAAAGTTCATACACAGACACACACGCGCGCGCGCGCGCATACATACATACATATATATATATATATATATATATATATATATATATATATACATTCATGCAAGAAGCGCTGGCGCGAGAAAAGACGACGGCTCGGTGCGCGGTGGCGGCGACGGCCTGGCGTCGCGCAGCCAACCAACCCGCGGTCGGCGCGCTGTAAAAATTTAACGAGCCGCAGTAAAGCGCCCGCGGAATGAGATTCGAGATTTCGAGAGAAAGAGAGAGAGAGAGAGAGAGAGACTGAGTGAGGAAGAGAGAGAGAGAGAGAGAGAGAGGGGGGGGCAAGAGAGCCGAGCGAACGTATGCGCTATAAGAACCTCGAGAGGCCGAAAAGACACTTTCCAAATCCGGGCATCGCTCGGTCGCTCGGCTTCCACCCACCCCCTTCCTCGCCCCGCAAGATAGCAGACGCGAGAAGGTGTGAAAAAGAAACTTACGATTTACCTGCGCTCCGAGGCCGAAGATCCTTTGTGCGTCGGTCTGCGTGATCTCGCGCGCGCACTTGATTCCCTCCGTGCCGTCCGTGCGCTCGTGCGTGTATCCCCGTACGTATACGCGCGCGCGCGTGTACGCGACTGATGTGCAGCGCGCAGGACCGAGATCGTAGCGGCGACTGCCTCTGCCTGCCTGCGCCTGGCTCCGCTGCCTGATGGCCTGAGCGCGAGCGCGCGCGCGCTAATCCCGCCTCAATCAAGAGGTCCCGCAACTGGATGGCGGGCGCGGGAGTAGTAGTGGTAGTGTGGCGGTGCCAGCGGCAGCAGAGGCGGTAGTAGGGATGAGCGGGCGAGCGCGAGCGCGAGGGAGCGATTGGGAGCGACAGAGACGCCGCCAACGCCGCCGATCCAACGTCTGCCGCTGTTCTGACGCTGCTACTAAAAACACGGAGCTATGTGGCGCGCGGTCGTCGCGTGTGCAGCGTGCGCCCGAACGAGCGCGCGCACACGGCCGCGTGCTTTATTATGCGCCGCCGCAGGTGCGCGGGGCTCGCGACGGCCCGTGTGTTGCGGCGCGGTGACCCGCGTCAAGTGTCAAAGGGGGAAAGTGCAGCGGCGCGCGTTCGCTCGCTCGCTCGCTCGCTCTCTCTGTCTCTCCTCCTCGCTCTACGTCCGTTTCCTGTGCCGATGCCTATGGGCTTTTACGGGCCCATAGTCTGGAGCGAGAAGAAGCGGAGAGGGAGAGCGTGAACGCCAGCGAGGAATAATAAAATATACAACAGAAAGAGGGAGAGGGAGAGAGAGTGAGAGCCCGAACAAGGGAGCGAATAAGAGAAGCGGGCGGCCCGGCGTGCGACGGGACACTGTGGCGCGGATAGCGGGCGGCTGCCGCGCCGCCGGCGGCGGCTCGCTCCGTCCCTCTCTTTCTCTCTCTCTCTCTCTCCCTCGCGCTCTCACTCCCCCCTCGGCCGAGGCCGACGCGCAACGGGACGGGACGATCGCTCGCTCGCTCGTTCTACCGCCACCGCCGCCGACGCCGCCGCCGCCGCCACACCGGCCCGGGACCCTCCGTGTCGGCGACGAGGCCGGGCGCGCTTTCAGCAGGGGGCGGGGCGGGGGAAGGGGTAGGGTGCACCACGCACATATGTAGGCAGCGGCCCGGTGCGTGCAGCGCGTTGGACTGCAGCGATGCACGTGCAGTTCGCGACGGCGGCGCGATCGCCGGCCACACGTACATACGGCGGTCGCGCTGTATGTACCGAGGGACGGCCGTCTTCGCGGGGGGAGGGAAGGGGGTGAGAGCGGCGGACAGTCGAGGGCAGAGCGCATGCATATACAATATACATGTATACATCTGTGCGTAGAAATAGTCTTACTTAAAGTCTGATCTCACTACGTACGTACATTTGAATAATTTCTAATTGGATAGGTTGTAGTCGAAGAATTGATAGAAATGAAACTTTAAATGTTATTATAATTAACGTACGGCCTGTGTCAAAAAGTATCGATCGTCTCAGAAATTGCCAGTGCTTTTAAAAAATTTGGCTTACGTTTAAGATTACGAATCATTTATAAATATCAATATCTGTGTAATCATTCGTTTCAAAAATATATGGCGAGTAGCAAAATTCGACGGCTTTTTTTACTACGAATTCTCCCTTTTTGTAACCCCCCAATATAATCAGTGATCCCGTTTTAAATTGTTTTTATTAAGAAGTTAATTATCAATTAGATGTTTTTGAAGCTATTCCAAGCGCTCCAATATTAATGGTCTGCATAACATTTCATTTTAAGACATAATAAATAATGCAATGACTGCCACAGCCATCCTATGAAAAATATTCGGCAGCTCCCTATGAATCGGCATTTTACCTTCGCTTTAGGTGCACGCCCTAAACTCCTCTCTTCGTTTTCATTCAATTGAACACTTTCGCTCCATCAGTATCCGCTGTCGTACATCTAAAATACTCGAATTGCAGTTACATGTCCTTGATCTTTATCAAACTGGTTTTCGCGATCATCGCAGCACACATACTGCTCTCATCAGCATCGTTGATTATACTAGAAGACGTAGCTGTTAAAGAGCTATAGATAACGAGCGTATTAGTTCAGGAATTATCGTATAGCAATTGCTTTCTCTCGTGCTGCTGACATGGTTCGTATCAAAATTTTCTCGGTGAACCCCTTGAAATTGGATACATTGCCTGTAATTGGGTACCGCCTGAAAACCTGAAATCAAGTAAATGGCGAGGTTCACTTCGATCGTCTAAAAATCGGGATACTTCTTAAGTTCAGACAGTCGAAAAGTACTACCAATTGGAAAAGTCTACCAAGTGGACAGTATGACTGTAGTATTGGCGCTCAACTCGTGGATTGATAACGTACTCGTGTTTTTTTAAAGGAACGCCTACTAGAATGCACTAAATAAATAGCGATTTAGAACGCCTCCATATATGGGCGGAAGAACACTATGTCGTTATCAATCCTAGAAGAACTGAAACTGTCGGGTCTAACGCTAGACGACCGATTGGATAGTTGATCAATTTGCCCAGCGTTGAGCATCATGATGATTTAACACGTCATTGATAAATGTCCAAAATTCTGGGTGTCATTGAAAATGCCAAGTATGTTCTCGCTTATGCATTTGAAAATGTGGCTTCATCATCTTCTGAGACACTGACCGAGATGTATCAAATTAACTCGCCATTCCGCAACTTGGATTATATTGTGCGGATATTTTATTCCATCTGTCGATAGATTTTCTACTCAATGCGGTCTTGAATCAGAAGCTGCTCCTACGCATTCGACACATCGTGCCCACAAATGAACGCACACATATGTTACGGTTTTCCACCGATGCAATTTCGGTTATCGAATGAATTGGATTCCGTGCATCGTACAAATATAATCTTGTTTTCGAGTAAAGTGCATAAAATATTTTTGCAGTTCGCATAATAATTGACGGATAAAGTGAAAGCTGGGAAACATAACTCGCCTAATAATTATAAACGGGCAATGTTTTACAAATTTTAATTCCAGAATTGACTATAGCGAATATAAAATACTTTGACTAATATATCTATATATTTGTCTATCTATTCTCCGTGCCCTCCAATATAAATCTGGCCTGAGACTAATGCGTTTATCGTATACGGCTCGAAAACTCAGCGGACGGAAAACGGACGTACCATCGGTGCAGCGACGATGGAGAAAGAAGGAAAAGGATTCGGGAGCTCCTATCTCGAACTTCGGAAAAGTGCAATCATCGACCATTTCCATCTGCGGCCTCTTGTCCCTTCTCGACTGCGAGAAATAAAACATTATCACTTTAGATAAAGAATACCGTATAATATATACATACATCTATATAGGCATACGCGTGTACCTGCGCTTACGAGTGTCCGCAGCTCGCGCCACGATAAAAACGAGCCGATAAATGCGCGCGTATGCCGCTTCTTTGCCTCCATGCTACACGCACGCGCTGCCAACCGCGCGCGCACTGATGGGCGCGAGGCTGTGAAAGGGGCCGCGCGTCGGGAGCGGTTTCGCCAGATTGTATATATATATATATATATATATATATATATATATATATATATATATATACTAGCTATGTGTAGTCACTACCACGGAGAGTTCCCTGGCACGCGTATCTTGTACGCGGAGGCACGCGCGAGCCGCGGTGGGATCTTCGCGAAGACGACGGCGACGGGAGCTCGAAGCAATTCCGAAACCTCGGAGCTCGCCTCCTATATGGTAAAGCGACGCGAGAGGAGGATTCGAGGTATTCTTGCGGTGCGCGGCGATATATATATATATATATACAGGCGAGACACTGCTCCGTGTATATGTGTGTATCCACCACGGCGCGCGTTTTCTGCAGGGCTGATGCCTCGTAACAGGGAACTTTGTATGTATATATACATATATAGATATATAGTATGCGGAGTTCGGTTTGCGCACGGGCCCCGGAAGCTGTAATAAAGTTCTCGACTCGTTTATTTCGCAATTGACAAGATTAAGCTGGTGGGGGAGCGCGGTATTAACCGTTCTAATTGTCCGAGCGACGATGGCGGCGGTAGGGCGGGGTAGGTGGGGGAGGGGGGCGAGCATTGTCCGCCCACAGACCGGGATGAACTCATTTTTATACATCCAGAAACGAAAATAGAACTTTCGCTCGCATAACGAAGAATGCGGAACTATGAGGCTTGGATGGTTTTTTTTCTTCTTATTATTGTGAAATTAATAGTTTCGTTAGAGTTAGAGATCAATTTAGCGAGACGAAAATAATTTTCGTATTGTTTGGTTCAGCCAGCTAAAATTTCTACACTTCTGCGGATAAAGACTCGTCTTATTTTATTACATCTGATAGGCTGCGTAGCTTGAACGATATTATTCATTAAATGCGACTGCATTATATTTTATATAATATTCGTTGAAGGAAAAATTTATTTTTTTAATTACGACGTATTTTCTAAGTTATGCAAAAGTTTCGCATAAAAATTAGTAATCAGGTATATCCGAACATTAAAAATGTCTTGAATATATTCTTGAATTCGGAAAGCTTGTCCACGGCTTCTTCGATAAGTAGGATGAGTTTATATTTACGCTGATCCCTTTGAAATGATTTAATTAGATCGTTTGTTGCTAACGATAAGACTGTATTGTCTGAAAAACCAGGGCAGAACTGTATTTTGCAAAGCGATTCTAATTGATTGAACGCTGGGTGATTGAATTTTAGCATAAAATAGGAATCGGTGACATTGCCATAACATGGCAAAATGTCCGCATACTTATTCATAAGCCATTTTTGAAAAGAAAAAATATAATACTTATAATTTTCGAATACCATAAAGATAGCGTGGTATATAAATAGAAGATAAACTTTGATGGTTCAATAGTGAACGACCGGTACTCTGTAACCCTTATAGCAACTAAAACGTTAATTATTCTACTAGTATTAAAACTTCAACGTGCCATCAACTAATTCCGATATCTCGATTTATAAATGCAGAACAATCATATTTTTTCGGCTAAGCATAAGAGATTATCGAGGCGTGACTTACAAAGCGTATCTCATTAATGCATGGCAACAATTTTTACACGCTGGCAAACCGTATCTTAAGACACGCACTAGCGGCATGCTCCGACAGTCCCCGCTATTACGGATCATTCGTCGAACAGCCACAATAACTTAATCGCGGTGTATTAAAGCGCCGTCGCCTGGACCGCCTCGTAGTCAACGGTCCGCGCCGTCGCCGATCAAAACAATTACACATCTCCGCACGGGCTTTTCACGCCTCCGAGGACCTTTATCGGAAAATCTTTACCCCCGTCGCCGCGCCGTCCCTCGCCCGGCGTGCTGCGCACGACGACGCGCGGCAGGCCGCCGCCGCGCCGCAAGCGGGAAAAGCGAGCCCGAAATAGCGTGCGAGCTGTACGGTTATAATACCCTCGCCAAAGTGATTTTCACGCTGCTACCGCTCGTCCGGCCCCCCTTCTGCCGCTCCGTTGCTGCTGCTGCTGCTGCTGCTGCTGCCGCGGCTGCTACGTGGCTCCCGACGCCGGGGCGCCGCGTCTTGCGTGCATATATATATAGTATATATATATATCGTGTATGTATATCGTGTAAGTATATATATATATATATATATATATATATATATATATACATCTATATATCGTATAAACACATTTCGCCGCGCGCGGCGTTGACGCGGAAGAAACACGCGCGCCGCCCGCGGTGTCTATAATACCTGATGCGGAGGTATGCTCGAGGGGACCTCTCTCTCGAGAGAGAGAGGGAGAGAGAGAGAGAGAGAGAGAGAGAGATAGATATCGCGCTCGCCGACACGACTGACGCCCCGCTGCTCGAAGCATGGTATGTGTGTGTGTGTGTATATATATATATATATAGTATCCTGAGCCAGCAAAGTGCCTATAGCGGCGCGTTTAAGCGATTTCATTATTATGCAGGCTATATATACTTATATACGAATGCGCTACGTCTGCGCTCGCGGGCGGCTCGCGCTTTTTATTATAGTATACTAGCCGTATAGCATACTAGCGGGCTCGCGATTACGTAACGTAGGCGTGTATATACATATATATATATATATATATATATATATATATATATATATATATATATTCACACACATATACATACACGCCACAGCTTCGCGGGGTCGGCAATGCGTCCATTTCCATAATGCTCACGGGATTTTTAGAGGGATTTGCATTAATTAGGCCGTACGGTCTCTCGCGGCGTCGACTCCAGTTTACGTAACTTTGCGAGTAATTATTCGAGTTTCTCGCTCTGTTCGTTCCTTTTTTTTAACTCCTCGTCGGGGTGTGTTTGGAGTTTACGAGTTAGAAATATATATATATATATATATATATATATATATATATATATACATGCAATATATATGTAATCGGAGATTCAGGATTCACCTGTGAGGAATTCAGTGTATGGCTATGGTAAACATGAACTGATATAGTAAACTATGGTATATTTATTGGATAGAAACCCATCCTAATTTTACAAAATTTAGATTCCGGAAGGAAAGCTAGACGGTCCGTGCAAAAAGCGCACGAATGGCTTTCCCTGCGAAATTTTCCTGGCTAAATGGCGAGCATCAATCTCGTATACACGCACACATGCATAAATTGAGCTCTCCGGTCGGCCGGTCCATGCTAAATACATTCAAATGCATTCGCGGCACCGCGCTCCTTTAGTATAAAGCAGGCAGCCCCTGTACGTTTCGAGAAAATAGCATGCATGAGATAAATTTTTCGTTTCTCGTTTCGAAATGCTGGCTTGTTTATTGTTAAATACCGCTTTTGCTTAATTTTTCAATCGGCACAATCAAAACTCTTGATGATAAGTAGAAGCGGGTAACAAACGTTGATGGACATACCAAAGAAGATGAAACTTTACCAGTAATCGGTATATACGCACATATATAAGCAGAAGTCATATTTTTAGAGATACATATATGTAAATGTATTTGTGTGTGTTTGTGTGTGTATTATATATATATGTTTAATCGTCAAATATAATTTCCTTGAATTTGAAATGTTGAGAAGTAGTAATAGAAGCTAGGAAAAGCTATAGGTCATACCAAAACCTTGAAACATGGCCATTAATCGCTATACGAGCAAGTATATGAGCATCAACCATTTTGTTTAGTGACAATACAGTGTAGCGGAATAATGAAACATAGTAAACGTTAATTAATATATAATAAACGAGCAGTGAAAATTGTATATTATGTGATATAAGTAAGTGATGCTGCATACGTTCAGATGAGAATTTTCGCAATTGTCTATAAACGAAACGCATACATCAGGTGTAACTGCATAGCCAGTCGAGAAGTTTTGTGCACGCTTTCACGAAAATATGGTTAAAAAAAAGACAGGAGCGTATATTATATCGTTATACGTGTGTAATCGTGCTCGGTGGGACGAAAATCTGGGATATTTTTTCTATCAAATCCAAAAAAATCAACCAAATCGATATATGTATCATTTGAATTTTTATAAAATCAAATTTTGTTTTTCTTGGAATACGTAAGGCTGCAAATTTCCGGGAAGAAGCGCTCGACGGCTGCATTTCTCGGAATTTCGTGGGCGGAAGAGGGGAGGAAGTCGGGTTCGGAGGCTCGCGAGCCCTCTCCCCCCTTTTCGCGCACGGCCCGAATGCCAGTGTAGTTGTGCACTACTGCAATAACTACACAGCATCTCTCTTAGTATTAGTAACGACGTCGCTGCAAATTTTTTCAACGCATATATATATATATATATATATATATATATATATATATATATATACGGAGGGTACGCGCATTAGATTCAGTTAGATTTATATTAGAACGCGGATCGAACGGCGGTATCGGTCTAACGTATTTTTATACATACGCGCATTACATTCGATATTACAACACCTGTTATTGAATATATATATATATATATATATATATATATATATATCTTTATGCGTATTTTAATATTTTTTGTGTGTTTTAGATTTAAAAAATATAATTTTTTGAAAAATTAAATTCCAATAAATTTATCGTTAATATTAATAATTTTTACTTAGAATGAAAGTGACTATTTTTAAATTTGAACGCTCGAAATCGGTAAATTATCAATGCTCTAATACGCGAGGCTTATGTGGACATAAATACAATTTTGTGCGACGAAATTATTTTTGCAATTGGGAATGCAACGACGCGTATTCGTTTGCTCATAGAGACATATAAAGGCAAGTGTTCGAAGTAAGCATTTAATGAAGCTGTATGATAAACTAAAAGTTTGGTAGAAAATTCTGTTTAAGGCGAGTGTTTAAATTATTCGCGAGCAGAGTGAGTGGGCATAGTTTCAAATTTCTTTCGCGTAAGTGCGGTTCAAATTTGCCAACAAATCAATTAACAAGAGCGGCAATTTAAAAAAAATCTTTAGAATCGAAGGACAATGCGAAAACGAACGATGGCGCCGAAAAAAAAGCCATGAAACATTCGCCCCCTGTCGATGACGAATAGCGGGAGATTCAGCTACCACGGATCATCAACAGGAGGGCAGGCGAAGAACGCATTGAAGCTAAGATTATGCAACGATTATCCTCATTTTCTAGCATTACGAATAAGACAACTACTAGGTTCTGGAGAAATAAAAGTGTTGCACAATCGTCAAATTGTGTATGAAACTGCCGCGTCCGTCCGGGCGAATTACAAAACAATTAAAAATTCAACATTAAAATAATGAAGGGGGAAGGGGAAATTGTGGTATACATTAAAATTTGTGCCTTGGCCGGTGAGCAGCAGCGTGCAAGCGTGACGATGTGTCGGTGTGCGCGGCGCGCGCTACAAGGACGACGACGCGTTGCTGGACGCGCGTCTAAGCGCCGAGCGAAGAATGCATAGAATAACCTGAATCGCTGCGAACGATGCCCGCGAAACGGCACTACTTACATTGAATAATTATCTCACGTATATTTGAATATTACAACTTTGCAGCTTTTTTTATACGTTCAAATTGTCCCTACATTTTTATTATTATAAATAGGTAAACGATGAAAGTAATAGGTAAAGATTTTTTTAATGTATAACTTTGAATTTTGGAATACAGTTTTATGATAGATTTTCAGAAAAAAAAAATCGAAACATCAATGTGGCACCTTTAAACGTTACTTTTTTTCCAAACTGTTTTATGCGTATCTGGCGCGTTAACCGTATATAAATAACCAGAGAGCATAGATTCCGTTCTAATTCTGTCCGATTTTTCTTTTTCCATCAATTACAGAACTGTGTTAGTACATCAGCGCTCTCCCCCCCTTCTCTCCCTCTCTCTCTCTCTCTCTTATATATATATATCATTTCAAAGGCAGAAAGTTCGCTCGGACGTCACGACGCTTTGCCGACATCCCATTGTAAACTATAATATAATATTCGACGCTTCGTTCGTACTTGATTGCATTTACAGACGACAATGAACTGCTCCACGCCGGCGCGTTATTTTTTAATCCAATCTCGCCCCAAGCACGAGACAGCCGTATTTTTTCATTCCTTTGTTTTTTTCGTCAATTTTCTAACGATCGCCATTCAATTGACGCCCCGTTCGAGACGCCGAATCCTTCGCGCGCAATCGAAACGATCCCCGGCTATATTATAAAAGCCCCGCCGCCTATCGCCATTATTGCACCCAAGACGCGCATACCGCCGGCCGCCGTAGATCGGATAATCGTGCCAGCCAAAGGGAACGCGCGCGAGCCACGGACGCGCCGTGTGCTTCACGGCTCGATGCACCCGCGTCCCGGCGCAAAGCAGCAGCCCCCCCGTATAATAACGTTAGAGAGATCACACGGAATACCGTATGACGGATCCCATTCTCCTCGGCAATTTCACAGCGATACCGTACATAGATCGCCCAAGTGTATATATGTGTATATGTATGTATGTATATATATATATATATATATATATATATATATATATATATGGCGGTCCGCCCGCTTCTCCTGCGAACCCCCGGCGAACCACGCACGCGGTGCGCGCGCAATCTCGATGGAAAGAGTAGAAGCGGAGAGAGAAAAAAACGAGTGGCGCGGGGGAGAGAAGTCGCCCCGTCGGGATCACCGCCCCCTCCTCGAAGCCCGATATGCAGCGGGACGGAACCCCGGCCTCAAGCCGTAAATGTGCGAAGCAGATCGCCGGGGGTGAGCGGAATTAAACCAGCCGCGACGGAGTCGCTCGGGATGGGGGGTGGGGCGGTGAAAGGGGCGAGGGAGGGGGGGGGGTCGGTGGTGGAAGGACGACGGACTCACCAGTTTCTCGGTCGGCTGAGAGAGGAGGCTCGGGCTTATTAGTCGTCGACCCTCGTATCCTGTATCTTTGGTACACGTGTATGCGTATATATATATATATATATATATATATATATATATATATATATATATACACGATATCACGTATCGGCTCCTGCTGTCGCTGCTGCTGCTGCCGCCGCCGCTGCTGTCGTCATCGCCGGGGCGCGAGCGCGCCGTCCTCCGCGCTGCTTGGCGCGGCTCCAATGCTCCGTCGGGGACCCGAGAGCGCGGCTCGCCATCCTCGCGCTCCCCCGTACGTCAAGGCGTCCTCGCTGGCCTGAAACACACCGAGCGCCACGGCGCGACCGCCCCCGCCTTCCCCCGTCCGCGATTAATCTGCCCCCGCCCGTCTCCCTTGGCCCACCCTACGGGCGCGCGGATGCGTCGTGGCGTTGAAAAGCAATTTGCGCGGGCTCGAACCAGAGGGTATTGGAGGACACTTTGCGCGCGCGCGCGCGCTCTCTGTCTCTGTCTCGCTCCCCCCCCCTCTCTCTCTCTCTCTCCTGTCTCCCGCCCCGTTTTTGCTCTATATATCGTCGTTCGTTCCCTTTTTTCTTTTTGCTTCCTTTTCCCCGGCTAGAGGTTTTATATGGATTTTTTTTCCCGCGCGCGTTTTACCGCGGCTCAAGAGATTTTGGTTTTTATCGGGTATCAGTGCCCCGCGATTCCCTCTGTTCGAGAAAAATTATTCGATTTTGTTTAATATTACTATAGATAGTAAAATAAATTGTTTCAATTCGATAATTATTTTAATAAATTTTGAATTTTTTAGATTTTATTTTATTTTGTTTAAGATAACCGCATATAGTGGAATAAATGCTTTGGTTTCATTAATTTTCCAGATTTTAGATTTGATGTGTTTAGCATATTTTCATATTGCTTTGCGATAATTTTTTATTACTACAAGTTAGCTAATTTGTTTATAAAGTGATTAATTTAAAATAAAGCCTAAGATTAAATGAATTAAAATAAATTTAAATTAAATGATACAAACCGAAAATTAGACGAACAATTGTAGATTAGATTGAAAGAAAATTGATGCTCAATTTATATATTTTAAATACAAATTATTGTATAAGAGAAAATTGAAATATTAAAATAAATTTTAGAATATATCGAAAGTAATAACTAAAATTATGTCGAAATTGAAACGTTTTCTTCGCGAAGATTAACAATGATTTTTATAAACTTATAATCAATAAATACAAATTACCCAAATAATTAAAAAAATAATTTAATTTATCGGTTTAATTTAATGTTTTAATTTAATGATTTAATTTAATGATTACGTATGCTCGCACAATTCTGCATAAAATTTACAGTCTAATTCGAAAGATATTTAATTAACTACAAATAATGTAAATAACATAAAACGAGAGAAAGGCTTATTTATATTTTATACAAGCGATCAAATTTTTTTTCTTCCGCAAATTTAGGAAGTACGAATTAACAACTAGATTTTATTATGCACTATATACGACCCGTAATTTACAGTCACTTGCACACTTATATTCTAAAACTACTGGACCAACTGACTGAGAATCCGCGCGTTACAAATGGAATTAATCGCGAGCGTAAAAGTTGGTTGAAATGAGCGCGAAAAACCGTTTCTTTCGCATCTTCGACATGCATGCGTAACTGTTGCGCAAAGCCCGAGGCGCACGTCCGCGCGTTCGAAATAAAGCAAAGTCGAGACTAAAGTGGAAGCGAGGGCCAGTCGGAAGTGCGAGAAAGAGCCGCGAAAGCGCCTCGACCTCCCCCCTCCCCCCATCCACGACCCGATCGCCAAAGATTCGCGGAGTTCTCTGGACCAGTTTCTTTTTTTTCCTCTCTCCTCCTCCTCCCCATTTCCCATTCGACTCTCGGCATTCTCTCACGGGGGAACGGCCGCGCGGGGGGATGCTGAGAACTGGACAGCGGTCAAGCGGAGATTCTCTCTCTCTCCCTCCCCCCTCCCTCTCTCTCACTTTACCTCCACGGGTACGTACGGCCCGTGATCGGGGAAAGGAGACAGAAGGGGTTGTTGCCTCCTCGCTCTCGCACCTCGCCCCGGAGATTCTGGTTTGCATCCGAGGTGGACCCGCAGGAGGGGCGGGGGGGAGGGGGGATGGATGGATGGACGGATAGACGGATGGACGGATGAAGCTGTGCGAGCATCGCGCGTGAGAAAAAGCCGCGCGCGCGCGCGCGCGCGAGCGAGGCGAGATTCTGCGCGTGTTCGCCCGTATATATTATTATATCGCTCCTGGACCGGACCGCCGCGCGTAGATCCTGCTCACGCGCCCGGGGAAAAACGAAATGGCCGCCCGGCGTGGCGAGAGTCGGCTTCGAGCGAGCCTTGCTGCTGTAACGTGAAAAGGACTAGCGTCGCGTGGCTTTCAACTAAGCAGCTGGGTATCCCGATGTCTAACATTGCCGGGGATGTCTGTTTACGGTATAGAGCGACACGAAATATTCGATATGATTTCTGGTTATCTCGAATGCTTCGGAACTCTCGATTGTTCTTCGGAGATTTTTGGATGAAATTGCATTACGTCGGTAGAGTTAGGATTTCGTCTGTATAAACGTATACCTGTGTTCACGCGTATAAGTTGAAAATTACTTCCGTTAGCAACTTGCCTAAGAAGCTCAGGACGAGAACGTATATGCAACAAAGTTACGCGGAGAAAAACCGAATTCCCGTGTTTGAAAATACCAGCATTTTATTAACAGTTATTGTCAACATTTAAAGTTCGCGGTATATATATTGCATAAAGCAATAGGTTGGTATACTAAGCAAAAATAATTTTTACGTCTTATTTTTTTATTTTCGGTAGAAATGAATTAACCGAGGCCAGTATAAAAGATTTTCTATGTTTTTCCATACTGTACAATGTTTTTTTAATTTGTACGGTTTTTCTCTTTTAAAGTTGCATTATCACACACTTTCAGCCGACTACTTGATTTTAACTACGTTGCTCCATTTGCTTATTAATTAATATATGAAACACATAATTAATTCTCTAATTTTAAGATCGATAAAATAAATCGTTAAGTGGATATTTTAGGATTGTCATCAGATTTTAAAAAAATGCATTAATGAACAAATTTATAATTAGGCTAAGTCCAATAAATAGATTCAAATGAACAAAATTAAATGTATGATCAAAATCTTTTTGAAAATTCTACCTGTCTAGTAATTGTAGTAACTAGGAAGCACATATTTCACTTACAGATAGACTTAAAGAATATATTTCAATAATTAAACC
Source organism: Sycobia sp. Sy_11 (assembly GCA_018907035.1). Lineage (NCBI taxonomy): Eukaryota > Metazoa > Arthropoda > Insecta > Hymenoptera > Epichrysomallidae > Sycobia > Sycobia sp. Sy_11. The sequence continues at coordinate 3,630,554 of JACCIC010000035.1, read as the reverse complement.
TTATCAAACTAGCATTATTATAGTTTTCAGTGTCATGATTCTAAAATTATCAGTAATGTTGTTATCCATAAATTATTATAAGAGAAGAAAGTCAATTCGAAACAATACATTTCGGAAGCATCATATTCTGTTTGATACATTTCGTCGGGATGTCTTGAGATATAACGGGAAATTACGTTAAGTGTTCTAGGATTGCGTAGATACACACACACACACACACACACACACACACACACACACACACACACACACACACACACACACACACACACATATATATATATAGATCCAGTAAAAAAGCCAGACCCATGTCCATATATTAGTTACAAATATCGGCCGCTTTATCACTCCACCCGCGGCTCTCACCTCGCCCCGTCTGACCTACTTCTCCTACCTACATACCGGCTCGATACAAAAGGCGCCAGTCAGGAAAACGCTGCTCCGTGTTTTTCTGCAGCGGCAGCGGCAGCGGCGAGAAAGACTTTTACCGCCGAGCCGAGCGACGCGCCGGTGGCAGCGACGGCGTCTCTTATCGCGTCCTCTCGATCGAAGCCGCGCTCTCGGATTCAAATCAGCCACCAGTCCCCCCCCCCACCCACCCAGTCCCCCACCCTCGCGACCGCAGCCGAGACAGCGTTCGGCAGATTTTCCCGCGGGGAAGAACGGCGCGAGGTGGACGGGGAGGAGGAGGGGGGGGGGTCATAGAAATCCCAGCGCTCGCGCGAAAAATCCAGGTCGGTCGGCGGCGATCATCATCGCCCCGGGACGCTTTATCACCTTCGCGCCGTTAAGTCCGCGCTACGGCGCCGCCGCCTCGCGAAGTTCGCCCGAATGAGGAGGGAGGGCTGGCCTCTCTCGGACGCGATCTCGCCGTCTCTCTTCGACCGATTTAGAGAGGCCGCTGGAAAGGCGGCGGGGGGCAGGGTTGTCGGGGAATGGGGAAGAGCCGACGCTTTGAGGGATGACGGCGAGCAGCGAGGAGGGCGATGGGGGCGTGGGGGGGGGGGTGAGGACGCGAATCTTGCGAGGGTGGCTCGACAAAAGGCGAAGCCCCCCAGACGCGCGCGGGGGCGAACGCGGGGCGGGAGGGAGGGCGCGCCCGGCGAAAAGTTCAATTGCGCGTACGTACTTTCGGCCTGGGGTGCGGTGCGCGTTTTCCGCATCGCTGCCCGCCCGCGTGTGTGCGTATGTGCGCGTGTGCGTGTGCGCGCGTGTGCGTGTATGCACGCTACTAGCCGGGGCCACGCGCGCGCTGCACCGCGTGACGATGACGTGCCTCGCGCGCATATATGAATATGCATATACACATAGAATTCGAGGGACCCTCCAGGCTCGGCGCGGTGAATTTTCGTAATTGTTGAGGGGGAAGTGGAGAGGAGGGAGGGGTAGGAGCCGCCGGCTCGAACAAAGCATTCGAGTTAAGAACGACTCTGGCTTTACGGATGGAGGGCCGAGGAGGCGTTGGTTATGCAAGCAGACGGCCGAGCTCGGCTTCAATATTATTCTGAAATATATTCGAACTGAGCTCTCTGCCGGTGAAATTTTTAGGTAACTAGAAGTTATTTACCTCCCCTTGAGCCTTTTATCGTCGTAGTTGCGAGACCCTACTAACTATTGTTTTTTATCCGGATGTCGAAAATATTTTCGAATTGTTTAATACTGTATAATGTAAAATATATTGATCTGTAGTTTTAAGATGCGAGCAGATTTTATCGAATATTTAATACTTTATAATTAATTACAATATTCTACATAGCTAATTTTATTAATAAACATTATCCAATCAGCGACTTGAAAATAAGATTTCATCATTATTCGCACTAGAATTATTTCAGGTAAGTTTTCGTACTGCTATGATCTACTATATTTAATTTAAGATAAATCTCTTTGAACATTGGCCTTTTTTTGATAGATATTTGATTTAAGTCACTTAATGAGTAAGTGGTCGTTTCATTTATGTAAATTTTAATCAACATTCAACTAGTTAAAACCTCAATATCTTATGTCATTTGTTTATATCTGGTATTTTTTGTTGGTAGATAATAAATTTCTATTGCTTAATCTATGCCTTTATACCAGATACTTTTTCAAATTTTGGATAATTTTGTATAAAGGAAGTAAATAATACGCTATAGGAGAACTGTTCAACCAGTAATTAGATAATGATTCTAGTACTATCCTTGGCTTCAGAAGTACAATGTAGACTTTTTGAATCGCTTTTCGTCTTCTGTTCTAATCACTGCCAGCATTTATACAGTTTGGTCCGTTGATTATTACATGTATTTTGTAATAATAATTACCAACTTGTTGCGATATAATTTGCATCTCAATATGAGTGGTCGCAAATATTTACTGACAAATTTTTTTGACATCGTATAGAGTATTTTGTACCGTTTACAGGCGATGAATCTATATATATATATATATATATATATATATATATATATATATATATATATATATACAGGTTCCTAGCGCAGATGCTTAATACGCATTGACAAACAGGATTCCGAAATGGGCGCAAAGAGTGCGCGGCGCATGACCGAGAGCGCGAAGGACGACCGGCGCGGCGGCGGCGGCGCGTACTCACGCAGTAAACGCGAAGTGAACGTCGGCGCTTGCGAAACCGCTGATTGAGGAAGATTCGCGTTGTAGCCATGGACTAGTTGAAGGAAGAGGAAAAAAAAAAACACTGGAACGAGCGTCTATAATTATATGAGGACGAATTTTTTTTTTTTTTTTTGCCGCCGTTCAATTCAAAACCATCGTATTCGGCAAAGGTCTCGGATCGCTCGGAGCGAGCGGTGCACGGTGGTCCTAATACGAGCGTAAGAGAATGGAAATTCGATAAATGCGAGGGACAAGAGGTTCGGCGTACAGTGTCGGACAAAAAGTTGGAGGGCCGTTACCGTTGCTCGCTTGATAACGTCCCGAGTGACTCTAACGCATTCCTTGTGGTGGTGTGATGAGTGTGACGAAGGGGGGGGGGAGACTTTTAAAGTCTTAAAAAGAACTTGACTTTTAGCGCATCAACAAGCCTGGGCATAAATCGTAAATATATCATTTGAATAGATCATAGATGCTCGACTGGTTTTGCCGCATAAGTATCTCATTGCGATTAACAGCTCATTCGGGAACAAGCAAGTCAGCGAGTAACGAGTATCATGGTATTATGTATAAAAAATAGCGATACTTAGTAAACAACGTTTACAAAGACAAATGCCTTAGATAATAACGGATTGACGCATTTAATGCGTAGAAGAGGCAGTTAACGTGGATAAGATCCAGGTTTTATCATTCATTAAAATTTTGAGGCTAAATCTGAATACCGAAGCATATCTGACTATATTAAACATAATCGTTCATTATATTCCTATTTCTATACGTAATGCCTCCAAAATATCGACGATTGCACCTAACGTTTTACTTTCTAGATTTTATTCAGTCGTAATTTATAAATAAAAGAACGATAGGCGGGCCCTTTTCCTCACTAACTTCAGGTTGCGATACTTCAAGCAATATGCACTATCACAGCAGTATGCATACGCATAGCCGTTTGAGTTTGTTTTAGTGCCCAGTCAGCTTTCAATTCAGTGAAATAATTGCACCTTCAATTGGCTCGTGACTTACGATAATTAAATCGTAACGTTTGCCGAGATTGATATCTTTGAGATACCTGATGCAAGGTTCGATTTTTGGTTTAATGCAATTTAGCTGAAGCAAGACGGTACTATAATCTAATATGCGCGGTTCAATCCTCCGCCCTATATCGGCGTGGAGTACTCTCCGCGTTAACAGAGACTGAGGTAAGATCAAACGCGAGTCTCCCGCTCACGTTAATGGCTATACGTTGATTTTGTTTGGCGAATTATGCGTATATCGCTCTCGTTTACGTATACTCTAGTGAAGCTGCTCTCGTGTCGATATTCTCATGAGCCAGATTGTGTGAATTGACGTTGCAATTCGTTACGAATTCCAGATTCGTTCGTAAGGCAGATTTAGACAATTTTCTAGCACACTTTACAAAATTGAATGTTTACGGGTACCTAAGACGATTAATCAGGCGCAGATGCAAAGCAATGCCGCCTGCTCAATTGATCTCCGTAATGAATTTCGCCCTTAATTTATATTTATTTCCTATTTATTAACATTAATCGTATGGATTTATATATTCTTTGATTGAATAGATATTTCGGAATTTCAGGCAGTTATCAGGTTGATGAGGTGATAAGCCGGATTTTTTGCTTACGAAACTGCATAGCAATATTTCCGAAGCCATTTAGCAAGTTTATTAGCAATTAAATGGCCAATAAGAGAATTGCGATAGCCGTTATCAGTTACCAGTGTTTTGAATAATTCAATTACTTATTATAAATAATACTCTTTAAGAGCGATTTCCATGATCTACGTATAAACCACTGAAAAGTATTTAATTTAACAGTATTAACTGATAGATCCATTCCAAGTGAAATTCGTGAATCATGAATTCGATTCTATATATTATAGTAACTACGGAATCGTTAATTTTGGACACAATTTGAATTTCGTACAGTGATTGCGAATTTATTGTTCGGAGGAATAGAATTTAAAAGTATTAAAAAATGAATTCAATATTGTCTCGGCATGTAGATCCACAAATAAAAAATGTCCTATCAAAATGTAGTTTTATTTTGTTTAAATTACGGCGTCATAAAAAGTTATTCTAAAATTTAAAAAATGTCCTTACCGTGCAATTTATGTGTACTTTGGCTATTCATTCGCATGATAGCTTAAGTTAAATTTAATATCCGTATGATTCTCGCGAACTTATCGGTTTTCGTAGCAAAGCCTTTGTAATAGAATATTTCATCCCCCCCCCTCCCCCGGGCTCATTTCGCTCCATAGCAAGTTATAAATATTCTATTTTGTACGTGAAATCTTGTACGCGACGCTCCTGTGCAGTTCGACAAGCCATTACATCGCCTCTCCACCGCCCCACCCGCTGCGCGCTTTGCAAACGTTCACCGGCCATATCGACCCTGTGCGTCTGCGTTTAGCCTCGCTGCGAGGGGCGAGAATCAAGCGAGCCCCGCTGTTCGCGAGCATCGTACACGAAGGGCATCGAGGAGCCGACAATTTTACCGACTTCTCGGTCTCTCGCGCATTCGTCTTTCTGCGCGCGCGCGCCGCACCTGCACAAGCTGCATAAACATCCGCTGGTACGGAATCGGCGTCGCAGCCGGCGCCATTTCGCTAATGGATCGAGGCGCAATCCGTGGGCCGGCGATCGCCCTCGGATTTGTTAATCGCGCCGGTGCGCGCTCGGGCGCGCTTCCCCCCCCCCCCAAAGCGATCGAATCGATCGACCGTCCGGATTTCCGTTCGGTGCTGCTGTCTTATCTGTCCAATCTCTTGACTTAGATCTGAGAGTCACATTGTCGCGATTAATATAGTTCGACATTCGATGATCAAGGATGCATCGAGGTTTAATGCACGTGACAAAAGTAAAAATGTCTCGTTTATTTATTTAGGGCTAATTCTTGGTTAAACAGGTATACGGATAGTACAATTACGT
>JACCIC010000035.1:3547500-3620000 GCA_018907035.1 Sycobia sp. Sy_11 | reverse complement strand
TATTTGTTTTCTCTTTATGCATGCAAATTAAAAAATTAGTTTTATTGAAAAAACAAAAATATACAGAATAACTTTTTCTTAAATTAGTTTCGCGGCTGTAATTTTTCCGTTTCGTAAGGCAATATTACCATAACTTATTTTTTATCGATGGGATAACGCGGATGTTTTTTTTATCTGTATACCGAAAAATCAATTTGGCCTCGGCTCGTCAAAAATCCCGCAAGGATATTTACGAAAATATTTCTGGAAGAATTTCAGATTATTGAATATCTCAATCATACTTGTAAAGCGATTTTGTGTTAGAAATAGAAAATATACATTTCGTTATATACGGGGGAAACAGGTATAATGATCATACCTGCTACCTGATAGAATTGCTCAGACTGTTTCACTGTTAAAATATCGTGTCAATGTTTTAAAAAAGTCTATAACAAAGTCTACATCGTACTGCGTTCCATTACCGACGAAAATTCGGATCAACTGCCAGAAAAACGCTCCTCCGCCATTAACTTATTCGACTTTTCAAGCACCCCGTAAGTACAAAACCCTGTCCCTTTCCGAAGCGCCTCCCCCCTCCTCCAAATTCCGAAACCCCGCGGATCATTGTCGAGGCGCGCCCATCGCCGTGATTTAGCCATGCGTATCGCAATCGCACCTGACGAATTTCGAATCAATCCGTCAAGTACGTATATGCGCGCGCGCGCGCGCGCCCACACAGATGCACACGCATACATAATACATCGATACAACGGCGTCAACCACCCCCCTCGCGGGCTCGGCGCCGAGACGCCTCTCGCTCCCCCCCGCGTTCGGGGTCTTAGTGCGCGCATAAGCGGAAAATCCGACTTGCTCCCTCGCCTCGCAGTTGCGAGAGCCGCGCGTAAGCCGGGATTCGAGGCAGGCACCCCATCCCCTGCCCCTTAACCGTTTCTCGCTCGAACGGCCCGCCGAGCCACGACAACTTGTGTATATACATATATATATATATACACACACACACACACACACACACACACCCGCTCCTCCCTCATCCGCCTCCCTGCCACCTCCTCTCGACGCTCGCGCAAAAGCCTGCATTTTTATCGACGACTTATATTAAATTTGCGCCGACGCGCAAGAGTCTGGAATGGCGGAGGTTGGCGCGGGTTGGGGGGGGGGGGAGGCGGGAGATGGAGGTCGGGTTGGCGAAAGCGAAACCGCTCTCTCGACGCCCGCCGCGCCGTGAAAAGGAGAGCAGCGGGCGCATCCTCTGGCACTTCACCCGCTTGATGCCGAGCCCGCCGGGGACAGTGGGGCCGGGGGACGGGGAGGGGGGTGGAGTGGGGTGGGCCGAGGTGTCGGGTACGCGACAGCTGTAAACCCCCGGGGAGGCGAGTGCAGCGCGCGCAAGCGACGACGGCTGTCTCTCCCCCCTCGTCGCATCCCTTATATTCCCCTCGCCCCCGGACCCCACCCCCGACACTCGCCGCGTCGGAGTCGAGGGGCGCGAGCGTCCGCGCCCGCGCGCGCTCGTGTACGCGTGACGCCCGGATATAACTCGCGCCGCTGTGTGCGTGGTTTACTGTCGCGAGCGGTGGCGGCGGCGGGGCGGAGAGGGGGGGGGTGCCTGGCCCTTGGCTCCGCTCCTGTGTATACGTGCGGTGCGCGTGGCGGTGGCGGCGGCGGCGGCGGCGGCGCCGATATCCGCCGACCGCGCGGTAGACCGCCCATTATATATACATGTAACCGTGCCGCGGGGGCTAATACGCTTTGTCCTATTGAGGCTATAACGCACTTATATCGGTTGCGGGCCAGCCGCGATATCTCCCACCGTTATGCACCGTGTTCGCGATTTGCTTTTGGATTTCTCAGATGGTTCGCCTGGGTTAGGCGCGAGATACGCGCCGCGTATTCCGCAGTTAATCGAAATGTTTTGACATGGCTGATCGACCGCCACGTTCTTGGTGAGGTTTGGATGCTCGACGTCCGGCAACGGTGACGATAGGCATATTTTCAGTGAGAAAAATTCTAGCGTGAAAAACGATGATTATTATAATCTCGAATATAGAAGTTGTTATAAAGATCCGTTGAATTTGTAATTTTGTACGTTCCATTATAAATTTAGTTCTGAACATAATAAATTCCCTCGAACGATTTTTCTGGCTGATAATAGCATAGTTCATTACGTAAACTAAAAACAGAATTATATATCTCTGCAATATATGAGACTTTTCGTTTTTATTATTTAAACTTACGATAGTACATGCTATGTATATTTTATCAATGAAATAGGGGAAATGATATTTATCGCTATCAATTAGGTCAATTCCTAAAGCGATAATTAAATTTAATTATATTATCATAGTTATCGATTAATAAACGAAATGATACAACCACAAATTATTTTCGATGTCTCTCTAAGTAAATTTTACTGTGCGAACACTCAGCAGAGCGCAACAATATGCAATCTAAACGAATAAATTTCTTTACAGAATCTCGATAAATTATCCGCGATTACATTAACCGGCTGATACTGCATTGATGTATTATTAACTTGGTCATGTTAAAAAAAAGGGCGAGGGCTCGCGAGCATCCTCCCCGAACATTCGAGAATTGCAACCGTCAGCTATGTTTCTTTGTTCAGTCTTGCGCGACTTCGTTAACGTTGGAAATCTAACATTACGGCAAGTGGATAATATTTTACAACAGATACGCGCATATTTATACGTAGAAACTTAATTTTTCATTAATCCAGAGAGGTGGATTATTATTTTCTTTTCTTTTTCTTTTCGACTCGCGCCGCGCTATCGCGCGCACGGTCGCGCGCCGAGAAGAGCGCGGCAATAAATATCGACGCGCGCGACGTTATTATATCGCGTGTAAGAGGAATCGGCCGCCTCGAGCCTCCTGCCAGTCGCTTTTTCTTCTCGGTATAGGCGGCGCGGCTATCGGCGGAGATGCTCGTAACGCGGAGCCGGTTTACCTCTCGTATGCCGTAAGGTGGAGAACGTTGCCATCTAAAAGTTAGATCGCGCACGGGTCGATAATGCAATCGAAACCAATGGAGAGCAACAGGAGCGTTATCGTCGATGCGCTGGCGATCGACAGGATTCGCTGAGCACGACGAACAACGGCACAGCTTGGTGGGATTCGTCATACTTGCACGACAAAAGTCAGAATATTTCACGAGCTTCGCTCGGGCAGTTCGGTGCGTTAGGTGTGTCGGAATGATTCTCACACGCTCGCTTCGAGCCCCGCCGGGCGATACGAGCGACGCTGCGTCGCGCCGTTCGCGATGGAGATACGTGAAAGCCTGGCCCAGAAGTCCCGATTATCGAACTGGAATTTTTGATTCGAGCGCGTTCGAGCGCCCGCGAGCTGATTCGGGAATTGCGCAGGTCGCGCGAGACGATCCCGGGACCCTCGATCAATCCGGCCTTGGAAACTGGATCTCATCGAGGTAGTCGCGCCGTTCGAGCCGCGCGCTTTGTTCGCGCATCGACGAGCTCCCAACTACTCGGCAGACTCAAATCGACGTTCGCGAAACAAAGTGATCCGACAAATATCGAATGGAGCGGATCCAAATGCTTTATTGATCCGATGTCCTTCGTAATATTGAAGAACGACTGGTTAAACGTTGTGATGGAGGAAGTGCCTAATCCTTAGACGTACTCGTCCATTTAGTCAGAACTCTGCCGCTTCGTCAAAGTTATCGGAGAGAGAGAAAGAGAAAACACGAAATACGTAATTGCAGGCTACGATGTGTAATTCAGCGGCGACGCGCGCATATTTGTCATAATAAACGAGAGCTACAACCGCAATTATACCCCGTAATTTTTCGCATATCTTTAAATATCCAGTAATTGAATGTTATTATGCGACTTTTAATTATTACTTGGAATTTCATGAAACCTTTTCGGTATAAGGCATTAGAGCTCGCATTTTTGATTGCCGCGCGGAAAACTAACTAATAACATCGATTACTCTAGACGCAACGATTCTTTTGGATAATGCTAATTTCTACATGTCCACGTTGTTAATGCTATAAAACGCAATTTCAAGCTTTAGAGTTTAACTTTATATCAATGGGCGTAGAAGTGCTGATTTTTGGTGGAAAACAACCAGTTCTGTCAGAGTCTTGGGCGCAAACGGATGGAATGCCTTAGTTCATCGTCAAACTCCGTTGTCACGATCTGTACCGAATGTTACATTGTTTATACCGTGGTCAAATCGACAAAGTCGAAAAGAACGAGTACGTGATTACGCTGACCTCCGTTTCGAAATTTGAAACCTCCTATTTTTCGACGGGACCGTTCGAAAGTGCGCCGTTGGTCGGGGCGCGCCAATGTAGGCCGACACCGCAGCCCTCCTCTACGTAAAAACAAAAAAAAAAAAAAAAACGGTCTCGTGCAATCGATTTGAACCGGAAGCCGAAACACCGGGGGGAGGGTGACGCGGACGGCCCGGCGGGCGGCGAGCCGCGTATAATCGCGCCTCATTGCGCTAAATATATTTACGATTATCCGCGGCCCCGTCCCGCGGGGCGGGGGTTGGTGGGTGGCGTGGGGTGGGACCGCCGTTATATAATTATTGCTCTTAACTGGCGAGCGAACGCCACGCTCGCGTTTTATGGCGCATGCCAAACACGCTTGTTTCCCATTTCCGCGCCCGCGCGCCACGCTATCCGCTTCGTTGGCCGCCACTAATTCACCCCATTAAATTTAATTTGTTCCTCTCTCGCTCGCGTCGGCGCCGCCCGCTCGGCTCGACCCCCGTGCGCGCGCACTCTGTCTGTCTCGTTCTCTCTGCCCGCCCCCCCCCCACCAACCCCACCCTCCCTTTCGGTCGCCCTCGCCCCCTCGCTCGGCGCTACATACCGCCCGGCCGGGACGCTCTATACTTCGACCGCGGTGAGATCAACAATTTCTGATCCCTCTCCCTACGCCCCTCCCGCGGTAGTTTGCGGAGGTGCGGTTCTCTCTCTCTCTCTCTCTCTCTCTCTCTCTCTCCCTCTCACTCACTCTCTGTTTCTGGCTCTCGGTTATCCATCCGCAGGGTCCGCCGGAATAAAAGGTGAATAATTAAAGGTCGCCCGTGCGTGGCGGGATATGGAGAATACAAAAAACGACACGGAAGAGCCCCCATGCGAGCCGGCGGCCGGGGAAAAGAGATGGAGCGAGAGAGGACGGGCGAGGGTGGGTGAGAAAGAAAGCGAGCATCGGAGGGCGCGCCTCGGAGTTATATATAGCGCGTCTCGCTGGCCCGAAAGATAAATTCGATCGATATATACGGGCTCGTAAAGCCCGATAATACGACCCCCGCGCGATGCCGGGGGAGGATATCGGCACTCTCTCCCACTTCCCCGCCCCTCGCGCCGTCCGCTCCGTGCGTGCAGCTTCGCACGGAGCGATGGGGGAACGAGGGGGGAGAGGGGGGGAGGGTGGGCTTCGCCACTATACCACACCGCATATCCTTGAGTCTACGGTATGCGCGATCAATGCACGCGCGGGCGGCCGTGAGTCCTCGGCACGTGCGCGGCACCATACGGGGGCGCGCAGGCAGCGAGAGAGAGAGAGAGAGAGAGAGAGAGAGAGAGGGAGTGAGAGAGGCGGAGAGAAGCCCGCAAAGTGGTTTTCCTTGGCGCGCGCGAAGGAATAGCGAGCCCGAGCGAGCGACGATGCGACGCGACGAGGGTACGGGGGCGGGGGGACGCAGTGGAGGGACCCGCCGTAGCGCAGCAGACCGTCGGCGGCGACGGCGGCGAGCTTGCGGCCTGCTTACGAGCTTGTAAAGAGACGATAACCATAACCTTCTGTCGCGCGGCTCGCGGCTTTCCGCCCGTTTTTCGCCTCCCCCCCCGTCCCCCCCGCTCTCTCTCTCTGTCTCCTCGCTGACACGCCACCGCACTACTCCTCTCCGCGGCGTGCCGCTTTCGCGAAGCGAAGCGCACTTAATTTCGCCGCTCCTCCACGGACTCGCTGTCCTTATCCCTTTCTCTCTCTCTCTCTCTCTCTCTCTCGCTCTCTGTTACTCCCCCCCCCCTCCCGTGCTTCCCGTACTCGGACGCAGCCGACACCGCCCGTCGTCGTTTCCTCGCAGGCGTGCGCGTATAATATTTCAACGGCGAGACCGCGGAATTCGGGAGGCCGTCGTTCTTTATTACGACAGTGAATTTTGATGCCTTTTAATTGAGGGCCTGGCTCCCGGCCGTTTCCACGGCGAGCCTCGAATTTTTCGTCTTTCTCAGTGGGGCCCCTCGTTTTAATTCCAGAAATTTCAAATGGATCGCGATGAGTTGGATAGTGTTGTATTATCATCCGCATAGCGCCAAATCAGACGTCACTAGGTATTTTTGAATATGCAAACGATGTTCTATCTTTGCTATACCAAACCAATCTGAGTAATATATAAAAGGGGTCAATTTTTTTCTGCAGCTATAGGATACTATTATTATTATAAATATTTAGCAGCCTATAAATTATTTTATAGCGTTTATGTCTAAATCATTCGCTACTATGGCACACGGTATATTAGCTCGATTCCTCATTATATAATTTTATTCCGTAATGATAGAAATTGGAATATAATTTTATGAAAATTGTCTCACTCGCCTGGACGGGTATCGGAACTCCGACTCAGTCGTTTTGGTGAAGGGATTTTAACAATATAGAGAAATTTTCCTCACTCGACGACAAGGTCGTTTCAACAAAATACACTTGTTTTCATTGATCAATTATTTTGTTCATTTTTTCGACTAAAACAGAAAAGGAAGAGCCTTATCAAAGGCACGAAAACTCTTCGACTGTTATATGGGATTCTATAACTGTGTGTCTTATCTTAAATTGTATAATTTTACAAGCAACTGCAAGAAATAGCTAAATTTCAGTATATATGTTCCTTACTTTTTACACATTTACGAGAGTCCTGTGCTTTCGCTCCGATATCTCGGAGCGATTGGGAGTAAGAGTACTTTCCTATCTGTTTCCGAAGTCGCGACTGCCAGCTGATACGTATTCACCTTTCAGATTTACAAGAACTAAGGATCGCTTTTACTAACAAATGTATCTCGAATTTGTGATATTTCACTTGCTCAGCGGTATAAAAAAAAGCCTTAGATTCTGACATAACCGAATGATCGATAACGAGCGGCGATCACAATAATGCCGATAAGTAATACGCGACATTTAAACCATTGACGTTGGCTTGCGCGAGTTTCGGCCGCAATTTGTACTTCGATTGCACAGACTGGATAAATCGATTGCAATTCGGACTGGAGCTTTCGTTGGGGGGGGGGGGGTGTGCAGGCTCGAGGCGTACGCGAGGGGCGAGGGGCCAAGCGGACAATTCGATCGTTCGAGCCGATTGTCGGATGGATCCAACTGTCGGTGCCACCGCTCTAACGTTTGATACTTTCGTGCTTGGCTTCGAACTGCTCTTCTTATCTCTACCGGTGTCGAAGAGACGCGTTGAAACGGCTCGTGCTATTCGAGCAGCTGAATTTTTCGAACTAATCGATGCTGGTTAGAGCGGCTACCAAAATGATCTTCACTTATTTCGAATTTTGTCGAACGTCAGGCAGCTCCCAAACTTAATAAATTAACAATCGACAGACAGTAAGAATGCTAGATAAAAAATTTAAAATTTATCCGGCAGCTATTCTACTGTGTAGTTAAAGGAGTGCGTACTACCTCAACTGGTTTTATGTACAGTCTAACGTTAATTATCGAGGTAACGCTCACAGTATCATTTAACGTTCTTGTTATTACTTGCAGATTGTTCCATTCATCGAATCTCTCGACAGTGCTCTAATGCAAGCGGGGAACCGTTCGAAAGAGCGCGTTCTGAGCTAAACGAGAACGAATCGATGCATTAGCGCGCCGTCGGAAACGCGCACGCAGTCCCGTATCAGAATGGCACACGATATCCGTGGAAATGCGGAGCATTGGCCTTGGCTAATCTAGGAGTCGCCCTTACGCACGTCGAAAACGAAGCGTAATTCATTTACACGAAATATTCTCCCTGCCGGCCAAATCGACAAATCCGACGCGTACAGCCGAAACACTTCCCGGCCAGGCAGCCGTTCGAGAGCGCGTATTTCGCAAAGACGACGCGTATTCCGGCACTCCGTCGTCGGCATTTAAACGCTCGCACGCTCGAATTCGCCCGTGGCACCGAGCAATTCTGCCCCGAGGGTATATTCGCGCAACTGCGACCGAGGGACTAAATACAAAATGCGCGTATAAACGCGCTTGACGACTAATGACGAGGCGAATTCGGAATCGCGACCGACATGATAATTCGGCAAAGCCCCGAGAACCGCGTGCTCGCGCGAACGGGCGGAACGAGCGAGAATCGAGGCCGGCGCTACGTGCACGTATAGACGTAAGGGGACTGAGGTGTGGGTTATCGATTATAGCGATCGTCCGCGTACCGTGCGTTCGTGTGCGCATACGTGTGTGTCTATAATAGTGTGTGCGCGTGCGCTGCACCCGCGTCATTAGGGACGCCTAGTTTTAGCCTTCTCCTCCTCTTCGTTTTTTTTTTTCCTTCTTTTCTTTTTTCTTCGTTCGTTGTTGTTCACACAGGCCTCGGCACGGAGTTCGGGCCGCCGCGCGGTGCTCTGCACGACGACGCGACGACGGCCCGCCGAGAAAAAGAGCGAGAGAGAGAGAGAGAGAGAGAGAGAGAGAGAGGGGGAGAGAGAGGGAGAGGGAGAGAGAGAGAGTGAAGTCGAGGACGGTGTTAACGCCGCGCACTACCATTGCGCCGTCGCGTCGTCGCCGGTCCTATATACTCGGGCGTCGAGAGACCGAGCGAGCGAGTGGAAGCGAGAGAGAGAGAGAGAGAGAGAGAGAGAGACTCCAAGGCCTCGCAAGCGACCCTTGTGTCCGTATCTATATACATATATGCGCGCGGCTTCCTCTCTTCCTCCGTTCTCCCCCTCGCGCCGCTCTCCCTTCCTCCTTTCTCTCGCTCTCTCTCTCTCTCTCTCTCTCTCTCTCTCTCTCTCTCTCTCTGCCGACCCTTTCCACAGAATGTACACGGCGAGCGGATGCAATGAACCGGTCGATTAGCGCGTCGACGTGTGCGCGCGCGAGGGGGGCAACGATTAAACGGGAGAGGGAAGGCAAAAAAAACTCGAGTGACAGCTTCTCTCGGCCCGAATGCGTTCGTGCGCGCTGCTCCGTTGCGGGTATATATATATATATATATATATATATATATATATATATATCAGGGTCTTGATCTTTGTATAGGTATAATGGAGGCTCTTTTGGGGCGGGCCGAATGGGTTTTCCCTTTTCCTCCAACTTCTAGCATATATATATATATATATATATATATATATATATATATATATACATACATACACCGATGCATGGTCGAGTTAAATATTAGGATGAAAATCGATATGGAATGTCGGCTCTGGCTTGTCAACCCGGACGATTATGTCATAATCTATAAGGAGACCTCAACAGGGACCGAGGGCAGATAGAATTTCGAAATCGTCCCGGAAACATGGGTAATGTGTAGTATGTCGAACTTACGAAGCTAGAATCTTCTGGATATTTGTATTTGTAATCTTGATAAGTAGATTTTTGGTTTTAGTGATTAGTTCGTGTGCTTCAGTTTTCTTACGTAACATTTCAAGAAAGTATTGCTAAAAAAATCCATGTTATTTCGGCAGTTTCAGCTATGGGGTTCTTTCAGAGGGAACGTAATAGATACTAGTATAAATCAGATTTTTTTCATACATCATACATTTTTGACTTATAACTTGTCTAAATTCTAGTAAATTCTGTAAACAGGTGCAGATGCAAAAACGAGCGATATAACCTTTCAGCCTCGAAACTACCACAGTCAAAATTTTCCTTCCTATCTAATCTTATTCAGTAAAACAATTAATCATCCAAAAATTCTTAAGCAAGTTTTCTAGTATTCATTTCCAAAAATGATATTAAAATTTTTTTTTTTGAATTTTGGAAAACTCAATTCCTTTTCCATTCCTTTACAAATCATTTGCCAGAACGAACGAAAAACATTACTAGTAATGGTTTCATTTTTTATGGTACTCTCACCACCTTACCGGTTCCGTGAAAGAATTATGAAAGTTAAATCTGATAAAAACGAATTAACGCAAATGCTAAAGACTTCCTTAAAATTGTCAACAATTCTTACACAATTCTAGCACAGTCCACTTCTACATATCCTATAAACGTTGAATTCATTTACAAATTCTCTAGAATTTTCAACGATATTTATCGTAAAAAAAAAGCAAATTAAAATCGCCATTTAGTAGGCGATTATTCATAAAATTATTCGCGGAAATAGTAAAAGATAATCGTTAATTGCCAATGAAAATCTGTAAAATATAAAAATTTTGCACTAATAAATCCATCAATTGGAGTATGACGATTGTCCGACATTGACGTCAATTCCGGGAAAAAATAGATTAACGCCCGCACGGCCGCGTGAACATTAAATTCGGTCGTTCGCGCGCCGTACATATAGCGTCGATTAGCGAGGCGAAATTACGCAAAACGAATAGCGAGCCGTGGGAAGGGGGCGCGGAGGGCCGGCTCGAGCCAGCCAACGAACGAACGAACGAACGAACGAACGAACGCTCTTTTATACGCGTGACACTTTGACGAACGCGCCGGGCCGGCGCACTTGCGCAGAGCGCGTGAAAAGCGTCGAGGGAGGCGGGCGGCGGGCGGACGGCGGGCGGGCGAGCGAGCGAGCGAGCGGCTAAGTAGTTAATTCGATCGGACGGTCGCGCCGACGCGGCGTGACCCCCCTCCCCACGCCGCCCGCCCGCGGACAAAGGGCCCGGGCTCCGTTCAGGAGAGGCACGGCGGGCTCTACGACTATATACATAAATATACATATATATATATATATATATATATATATATATATATATATCTCTAACATTATCCGCGCCCCAGGCTCGCCCGCCCGAATTAGCGTATATATTATAGCGTCCCGGTTGCGCAGGCGCGATTCTTTTCAAAGCGCTCGGCTTTTTTGCCGCGCGCGCCCCCTCCCCCCTCCGCCCCACACCCGCCCTCGTCGCCCTTGCCAGCGTGGCTTTTCTCCTGCCCGCCGGCCTGGCTCGGCGCATAATAAATGCGTCTGATGCTCGCGACGTGCCACGAAAACGCCGGGTGGTGAATTTTTTTTTTCTCTCCTCTCTTTTTCGTTATAAACATCCCCGCTAATGAGTCCGGCCATCGCCACCGTCGTCGTGTGAAAAATCTCGCATACGCTCCTAAGAAGTAGGCGGGGGAGAGGAGGGAACTGGAGTCGCCGAGGCTTTTGACGCTCGAACCGCTCTAAAAGTCTCGTTCGTTTCGTCGCACGAACCATTTGCTCTTCTGCTCGAGCCGAGGGCACTGTTTCCAGTTTGAACATTCCAACCATTTGAGCTCATCGAACTGCTCGAACACTTCGATCGCCGCAATTTTTTAGTGTGTTTCCAACTGTACAATTCGTCGGACAATCATGTAAAATATCAGGGAAGGACATTTTTTTGCAGATATTCAAACGCGAACACGTCGAACTGTTCGAGCAGCATCCAATTACTGAAATGTTTTAATCAATCGAACTGCTCGAAAATGTCGATCGGCCCGACGAGCTGCAATGTTCGCGCATAAGAGCTTGAACGACCTAAACTATTCGAACGTTTCTATAGGCTCGAACTGTTCTTGGGCTACGAACAGGTTCGAGGAAAATGTTCCAGCACTACCCCGGAGCATCACCGAATTCTTCGTCGGAGTTACGACGTTATATCGCTGCGCGGGTCCCCCTTTCAAAAGCGCGAGAGGCTTTGATCAAGCGTGGGAGCTATACGCATATATATATATATATATATATATATATATATATATATATATATATACAGCTATGCTTTTATTCCTCTTTATTGCGAGCTGCGCGCACTTACTGAAAATTATAACGTTATACGTTCCAAAGTGAATAATAACGTTATACGCGCGACACTGAACAATGGCAAACGTCGTCGTCGTCGCCGCCGTCGCTGCCGCGGCGTTTTCAAAGGAATATCGCCTCGTCGTACGGCGAAAGGGGGGGGCGGGGAGGGGGGGGTCGAAAATTTCCGACGGCCCACGTCGCGACGGGGAATCCCGCCTACGTCTGCGCGAAATTCGAACGTTTTGATTTCACTGGCGCGTATACTCCATTAGTTTTGCCGCCGCCGACCACCTCCCCCCCTCCTCCCCTCCGCCATTCCGCAGCAAACTGCTCCTTTCAGCGGCGTCGGCATCGGTCGGCGGGCGAAAAAATTCAAATTCACAGCCACCGGCGCGCACTTGCTGGCTTTATACGCGTCCGCTTTTTACGCCCGCCCGGCCGCGCTGGAAGGAAATAAAAAGGAAGCGTAATAGCCGCTGAGCTCACGGCTCGTAGGATTCCGAGCGACGGATGGGGTCGGCTGGGGGGGGGGTGGGGGGTAGCGAGACGCGTCGCGATATAACGCGGAGCAGCTCCGGCATGCGTATATACGTATACGGTGTGCCAAAAGTCGCCGGGTCGGGCGGGGGAGAGGCGCGGAGAGTGGGACGGATTTCGCCGTCGGCGCAAGCGTAGACATATATATATGTCTGTGTGGGGGGGGGGGGAGGCTTTGCGCGCATTTGCACCGTGCCCACGTGCCGGTCGCGCTTTGCATTAACGAGCTCTCGCGCCTGTAATAATTATTGCCGTATATGGGTGTATATATATATATATATATATATATATATATATATATTTGTGCGTGCGGCGGCGCTGCAGCGACGAGCCCTTTTGCCACCTGCCCCGCCGCCGCCGCGCGCAATCAGTTGCAGCGCAGATGCCTGTGGCTCGCTAACGATCGCTCGCAGGCGGCGATCGATCCCGCAATGTGTGTGTGTGTGTGTGTGTGTGTGCGTGTGTGTGTAAGCGTGTGTACGCGCGCTCGGCGTTTACGGTTGTGTATGCGCGACAGCGCTCCTACACACATGCGCGTATCCACACGGATACGGGAGCGCCCAGTATTCTCTGCCGTCGGCTCTGCCCCTCGGTGTGTACACACATACACACATAAACACGCAAGCGGGCACGGTCGGAGGCCGCTCTCCGACTTCTTTCCTTTTTATCCTGTGCTTGTGTACGCGAGCGAGCAGTGCGGAGGCAGTTTTTTCTCGCTTCATCTTTTTCCTTTTCTCTCGTTCTCTCCCTATCTCCCTTTCCCTATTGCTCCCTTCCCTTCGATTACCGCGGGCTCGATGCAAAGGGCCGCGTTTACGTGGAGGGTCTGCCGCCGCCGCTGTTGCACTCGAGACGGCGAAATTCCTAAATCAATGATCCCGTGCAATTTTAATGAGGTGTGTATATATATATATACTAGAATCCCCCATCTTGGCTTCGTCCGACATAATAATTAAACGGATTTCTTGAACAGTTCAATAATATCTAAGTAAAAAGTACTCTATGTATAAATCTATATTCCAACTATCGGCGCTTCCGTATAAAAAGCTGCTTCAAAGCAGGATCCACTTCAAAAAAATGATATTTCGCAGACCATTTTCAAGAATATTATTCTTATATATATTCTATATATATATATGTATATGACATTCGTTTCTACAGGGAAAAATGCACTTTCGAGTTTGCATGGTAGAAGAAGATGTCGAAATGTCTCGAAACATCGTCTACAGAGAGTTTCATGTCCAGATGGTAGAATATGTCTTCAGACGATTACTAAAGACAGTTTGGTGTTGAGGAAGTAGAATACAATGTCCAGGTTTCTCGGGACGACTTTATCGGCAGTTTGATGTTCGGATGATAGAATATGAAACTTCCCATACATGAGGGAAAGTCTTCTCGCCATACCTGGACATCGTAATCTACAGTCGGAACACGAAACTTCTCATTGAAATCGTCCCCACACGCTTAGACATCGGTTTCTACCATTTGAGCAAAAAATTCCTCGCGAAAGTCGTCTCGAAACACCTGGCAATCGTTTCCTACCGACTGAACGTGAAACGCCTCGTGGAAATCGTCCCGACATACCTGGACATAATATTCTACCGTCCGAATACGAAATTCCCCATAGAAGTCGTCCCGAAAAATCTGAACTCTGTATTCTACCGTCCAAATACGCAATACCCCGTAGAAGACGTCCCACGACAATTAGACTTTGTATTCTACCGTCCGAGCACTAAACTATCCATAGGAGTCGTTCAAAGACACCTGCACATTTTACCATTGGAATACGAAACTTCTCGTAGAACTCGTTCCGACATATACTAGGTTTAATAGTTTAAGCTGACTACTTTGAGTTGATATTCGACATAGTTCAAGACGCCACCTGCTGGGCGCTGGTGAAACTGACTGCTGAGACCATTGACTTAATTTATTCATGAAAGTAAAATGATTTTCAATAAAAAACATAGCCTATGTCCTTCCGAAGATAATATAGAATATATATTTTGAATTTCAGAGCGATTGGTTTAGTAGTTTTTTTGTTTAATGTGTACAAACAAAATTTATATTGTTTACCACTACTGAAAGGTTGGATAGCCCAGCCAAGAAAAAAATTGAAAGATAATGAATGATCATTATCACGATTACATTACTATCAAATTATAGTTTAAAGACACAATAAGATATTTTCATTGCAAAACGGGTTTTAACAGGTTTTTCATCTACCTTTGTCTATAATAGACTAAAGTTATCCTTAAATATATATAACTTAAATTTAAAAATTTTAAAATTCTAAAGTAATATTAAGGAGTCTTAGATTATTGAAAATATGAAACCACTCTTTATATATAGTTACGATTGAACGAAATGGTTTAATGGCTAATATATAATATTGCCATCGCAAAATCAAGAGTAACATAAGTTTTACTATTCAGAAAATCGCAAAACATTACTATTCAAACACTCATAAACTTTTCAAACACCAAGAATTGTTTTAAATTTTCAAAAGATCAAAAAGAATGGTCATCTTTATAGTTTATAATACATCCTTTGTATGCATTGATAATCAATCAGCGATTAACTTTACACTGAACTCAAGTAATTTCCTCTCATTGAAATGTCATGAGTAGAATTTCTTGAAAAATAAGCAACTACAAAGATTGGGCTTCAATAATTTTTTTTCAATGAAAAAAAAGAAGCAATAAATATCTCCACAATTATTTTTTATGCATTTTTTGATTAATTTTTGTATTTGAATTTAATAAGTAAGATCTTTGTTTTGTATTTTCGAAGAAGCATGCAGCTGTACTCAAGTATTTCATATGAAATCATTATAAAATTATTTTGTAAATTAATAATTAATAATTAAAGTCTAGAGTATAATGATAACAAGTTTATCTAAATAGTTTACAAATAGAAGGTTCTGGTAATCACATAGGATCCAGATCGGTTATACGGATCAGAATCCATAGACCTGGAAATTGTAGTGCTTTACGTAGTCACTACAGAGCATTTTGACATCCGACACGATTGACAGTGACGTCTTAACAATGCCAATCCCCGCGCTTGCGCTACGGAAAATCAGGATTTTTGCGTTTGCCGTCTGAAAGGCTTTTCTGTCGCGAGAGGAAGAGGGAGAGGGGAGGAGGAAAACGAAACCGAGGGTAAACAAAATAATGGAAAAAGCAGCTGTATTTCAATAACGTATCGATAAACTCCACGCTCGAACACGGTGAACTGGCAAGGAGTGAGAGAGAGAGAGAGAGAGAGAGAGAGAGAACTGCGTTCGATTTATCCCGGTCTTTCGCTATATATACATGTGTATATATATATATATATATATATATATATATATATATATATATATATATATTATACACACTCGGGCGTCCTGGCAAAGTAGCGACGAGCGACGACGCCCTGCGATTTTCAATCTTCGGCCGGAAATACAAATTCGACATTTCTCAAACGAGCCCCACGATCGATTTGGCCCCTCTGACGCCGGCGTGGAGGGCGAAATATACGTGTATGCATGTACACATAGATACAGAGAGCGGCCCGCAGTGAGGATAATAAAACAAGGACGACGCGGGGGCCCGGATGGCTCGTAATTGCGAGATAGAGCGATAGAGCGAGATGGAGAGAGGCAGATAGGGAGAGAGAGAGAGAGAGAGAGAGAGAGAGAGCGGCCCCGCGCAGACGGCGCCGATGTGTAGCGATGGGCATCGAAAAAAAGCAATTCCAACGCTCGCTCGGGAAAGGGCAAGAGGCTGGGAGCGGGGGGGGGAGGGGGCTGGGGATCTTGCCCGTGGCTGTGTACTTCCGCTCGAACCCCTCCGCGCTTGCGGATTTTCCGCGCGCGTATCCCAGCGCGAGAGGTCCCGGCGCGCGATATCGCGCGCCTTCGCTGCTCACGCGCGGGCCGCTTATTAATAAGTTAACGGGATTTCCTCGGGACGGAAAATACCCGCCTACGTCGTTGCCGGGTGGGACGAGGGGGCGGGGGGTGGGGGTGGGGGGGGGGACGGGTAGCAAGCCAAGCCGCAGAGGGAGCGACGAGAGCGCGAGAGAAGTGCCGAGAGCGCTCCCGTCGGATTTCGAAGGCGTCGCCGGCGGCGGCAGCGGGCGGCGCGCTCGGGGCACGGAGCTGCCGTGTTCATTTCGCCCCCTCGAGTGCGATCCCTCCTCTTCTCGAGGCGAGGGAGCGCGCTAGCGCCGGAGAATACTCCCGGCCTTTCTCTGTCTTTCCCGGCAGCGGCGGGGCGCAATCTCGCTCGCTCGCTCCTTCTCTCTCTCTCTCTCTCTCTCTCTCTCTCTTTCTCTCTCTTTCTGCTTCGCCCACCCTCCTTCTCCCGCTCTCGCTCGACTCTTCGATTCGACCTTACCCTCGGAGCGCGCGCGCGCGCGCGCGTCGGCTTCATATTCCTGGCGTCTAAACCCCGAGATATCTGCAGCAGCCTCCCCCTCAATCCCCCCAGCGCCAAACCTCCTCCGTGCCCGCTGCTCTCTCTCACTCATGGCGTCGTTTCGAGCGGCACTGCGAGCGAACGAACGCTTTCACGTCCAGCCAATCCAATCCCCGGAATAAAAGCTTCAGCCAAAATTATCGGCCTGGGATATCGAGATAGCAGAAAGCAGGACGAGAATCGCTGCTGCTCTTCTCTTCTTTTTTCTTCTCTCTCATACTCTCTCTCTCTCTCTCTCTCTCTCTCTTTCACTCGCCTGCTCTCGCTTTCGTCTCCCCTTTCTACCTCTCTCTTTGTCTCTTATACTCACGGTACAGGTCTCCCTATATAGAGAACGAATCGATCGCGGCCTCCGATGAGCTTAGCTCGTTCTCGCGGTTAGTATTCCCGAGCGCTATATATATATATATATATATATATGCATATATATTGGCCACCACGAATTATTTAAGTGCTTGCCAATGAGTAATTATTCCTCAGCGGCGACGGCGGCGGCCACGCCGCGCCGCGCCGTCCCTAATGAAAAACGACGGATTCGTCCAGTAATTAAGCGCGCCATTGTTTCGGTTATATACGAAAATTTGCCTTTCAAGTGCCCGAAGGTAGGGATGGGGGAAGAGGGGCGAGCCCCAGTCCTTTATGCACCGCGAGCGCAGCCCTGCGCCGGCCAGGGCTTTGTTTAAATCGTTATCGCGCGGCGAAAAATTAGCGCAATTTAACCGGGCGTTACGGCCGCGCTTCGAATTTATTTATTTTCGTTTTATTTTATTTTTTATGCCGTGAACTCGGGTGGCTGAATTATGAAACCGGTATAACCCCCCCCCCCGCCGCGCGCGCGCGCTCAACTCCTGATTCATTAACAAGCCCATCTGCATTAATACGCGATCGATTGTATAATATCGCGGCGATAATCGTATTCTACCGGCTTTTCCGTTGTCAAACATTCGTCAAATCATTAAATAAATTTCAAGCACGCGATCGCATAGGTATATAGTTATTATAAATTAATTAGATGCGTGCGGGGCTAAGTAATTACATTTTTGATTACGAATTGACGCATTTATGAAACGTGTTGTAAAATTATATTCTATTGAGTAAAAAATTATACGCTAACAAAATTAATTAACGGTGGGAAAACAATTTAAATGTATAATCGATACGGAATACCTTATAACGGACATATATTGCGGCGATAACGACTTCACGGTCAATTGAATTTTTAATATTTACCAATACACCGTTATAACTGAATGTCGCATTTAAACTGAAATAACAGTTTTCCGCACGATGTTTGAAAAAAAATAACAATACTGAATCCCCTTGGTGGAAAAATAGTAATTTTCTAAAATTTCGCATTTAGATTCATCGATAAGTTTCTGTAAATGCATTATCGCAACGGGACACATCGCCAGTGTGACATTTCGCCAAGGTGAGTTTTTTTAACAGTAAAAAATCTGGGATTTTTCTGTGATGATTGTATTTATCAATCTTGCTATTTATTAAAATGCAAGAAAGCAAAATTGACAAAGTTATTTAAATGTTGTTTTATTTACCTTATCCCCCTGAGATATCGAATTCCCATGGAACTGTGATTATTTTTAATTTGTTCCGCCGCGAAGTTACCGACGTACTCTCTCTCTCTCTCTCTCTCTCTCTCTAAAGAACATCAACTCTTTCAAACGCTTCTCTGCCTCCGACTCCAGAAAGCGCCTCGCCGATGTTCGGGACACACATTTATTGCGCGGAAATTTGAAAAACATGAATTTCCGAACGAGCCCCTTTGGTCAAATATTTCAGAATTTATGCCCGCAACGCAGGTTCAGCCGAATGATAAATATTCAAATGTATCCTTTTTCTATGCGTTGCTTCTTAGATCAAGGGCCGGCGACCACCCAGGACTGAGTAAGACTCGGTCTTTGTCGACGCTTTGACACCGCCAAACACTCTAAGGCATCCCATTCGGGCCGCAGTACACGTTGTCGCAATGAACGTGACCGCGAACCATTTGACCAAGGCGCTGCTTTTATCGTAAAATAATTAATATGAAAAATTACAAATAACGCGTCTTCAGTTTTTACATTGAATAAACATTAAATGATTTTCAACAGTTTTATATACTATTTTACATAATAAATATATCTCATTTAAATCTTCAATAGAAACAATGCTTATTATAACTTAATCTATAACACATCTAATATGCGATCTGCTATTCGGGTATCAATGTATTTGAATTATGCTTTTATTTATCTTTCTCATTATC
Source organism: Sycobia sp. Sy_11 (assembly GCA_018907035.1). Classification (NCBI taxonomy): domain Eukaryota; kingdom Metazoa; phylum Arthropoda; class Insecta; order Hymenoptera; family Epichrysomallidae; genus Sycobia; species Sycobia sp. Sy_11. The sequence continues at coordinate 3,600,824 of JACCIC010000035.1, read as the reverse complement.
ATTCTTGAAATGTCAACATTGGCTGAATGTACCTTGGTGACACGTTTTTCAATAAAGTGTTTTTAGGTTGTTCTTTTTTATAAGGTGTCATGAATCCATTTACTATATATATTTATCTGTATATAATAATAGTACGGATTGCGTCTAATTTGATTACAGTACAATCTGAGGAATTTCTAATTCCGATCAAAAATTATTATTAAACACTTTCTCTATAATTTATATTCAGTTAATTGAGTAATACAAACCAGTTTTTGATAGTAAAAACTTGAAACTTATAATATCAAAGTATTAAAAAAATGATTACAGCAATCATATAAAACCTATTAACAATTGTTTTGAATACAAGAGAAAGCGCTGCTTTATTCGAGCTTTTATGTAAAGCTTACACTATTATTAAAAATTAAAAAAAATTGCGCACGGATAAATTTGATATAAAATAAATTTCGTGCAACAGTAGCAATTTTGCTATGGCATATGCATAAGAAAAGATCTGATATATTCTAATTGTTGTTTAAAGATACTTTTTACGAATGGACATAAAAACCACATCGTAAGTGTCGATTTTTAGAAAATAATAATCTTCTTTTTGTTGCGAACAAAAAAAAATATATACATACACACACATAAATATATATATATATATATATATATATATATATATATATAGCATAGTGTTCTGCCCAATGCATTACACCAGAAAAGAGGATGGAGAGAGATTAGGAGAGAGAAAGAGAAAGAGTGAGAGAGAGAGAGAGAGAGAGAGGGGGGGGAAGAGAGAGAGAGAAATACTTTCCCGTCCTGGAAATACCTTGGCAAGTCAAAAGGAATTTACTATCTTCATAAACATCCATTTATCCGATTAGATTAGGAGCGGTGGCGGCACGCCGTACAGTGGCGGCTCCGTCAGTAGTCCGAGCGGGCAACGGTCGGCCAACTCTGCCGACCCTCCTACCTTCTCTCTCTCTCTCTCTCTCTCTCTCTCTCTCTCTCTCTTTATCCCTCTATCTCTCTCTTCCTCTCCCGCCCCCCGCTCCCGCCGCGGCTGGCGCAATTTAGCGCCGCACTTACTTGGCGCATTCTCAAAGCCGTGGCGGGCGCGCGAACGCAAAGCCGGAGGCCCCCCCGGCCTATTATTATTTCCATGCACACTCGCGGCGCACACACATGCACGTACATACATATAGTGCACCGAGGCGGTCGGGCGCGCACAGCGCCGGGAGACGGCGAGAGGCCGGAGCGCGGCGGCGGTCGCGAGGAGACAAGTAGCGAGCGCGTCGTAGCGTGCGGTGGCGGCGCGAGTACGTAGACGGTCTGCACGGGCAGGGGGGGGGGAGCGGAGCGGGGTCGGGGCTAAAAGAGCACGGAGTCCCGGTAAACAAGCGCCGCGGCGTAGCGCGGAGCGCAAACCTCTCGTCGCTCGAGCTCGGGGACGCGAAAAGAGCCCGAGGGGCCGAGGCGGGCGGGACGCCGGCCGGGGGCAGGGGAGGGGGAGGGCCTGGAGAGAACAAAAAAGGCGCGCTCGCGCAGCGCTCGGATGAAAAAGGTGGCGGAGGAGCGCGCGTGTGCACAGCCGGGGGGGATGTGGCTGCGGTGTATAGGGACATCGACCGTAGGAAAGAGTAAAAGAGCGAGCAAAAGAGCGAGCAAAAGAAAAAGCGCGAGGGGCATTTACCGGAATAGTAGAGAAAGAGAGAGAGAGAGAGAGAGAGAGAGAGAGGGAGAGAGCGGCGGTAGTGCGGAGGAGCCGCTTCCCTCTCCCTCTCTCCCCCCCTCTCTCTCTCTCTCTCTTCCTCTTCTCTCCTTCTTCTCCCGCTCCTGCCCCACCCCCCGGGAGCCCGACGCGGGATATCGGAGCTCCCGCGGCAAGTCTGCTCGTGTTGCTCTGTCTCCGTGTGCGTTTACGTATGTGTACGCTCGTATACGTCCGCGCGCGCCCTCCGCATCGGCATATAAGCGCGGGAGCTCCTCGGCGAAGACGGAGCGAGCGAGCGGGCGCGAGGCGTCCCCTGTCTACCGCCACCGCTGTCGACTGAAACTTGCTCGCTTTCCGGTAAAACTACCCCCGGTGCGCTGAGATCGAGTGAGAGAGAGAGAGAGAACGGTCCGATACATAACTGTTGGAAATGCGCCAGCGCCGCTGCTTTCCATTCTCTCTCTCTCTCTCTCTCTCTCTTTCCCCGATTCTTGCTAAAACTTCTCGTCCCCGCATCGGTGTGCGTACGTACGAGCAGAATCGCAGGCGGGCTCGGCTAGACGGGGAAAAATGAGAAAAAGATTAGGAAGATACCCCCCTCCGCCCGCCCGCCCCCACCCAGCCGCGCGGCACAATGCGCGCGTTCGGCCGCGCGCGCGTGATCAACGAGCGGGGTGTGCGCGTACGTGTTGCGCCGCCCGGGCCGTCGTAAATTAAGCTTTTCCTGCGGGGCGTGCGCGGATCTGCCCACCCATCACCGCGCGGCGCGGGCCGATATCTGTATCTATGTATAGGTGGCCGAGAGCGCGCTATACCGGGAGGCCTCGAGCGGCCCGGTCCCCGTGTATTTTTCAAGAGTTCCTGCGTCCAGACGAATGCGACCGAGATTAACGCCTCGACGAAACGACCATCTCTAATATGTAGTTTTTGGCCCGTACCTGGCAAAGAGTAATCGCAGTTGTGACTTCGAGCTTGGCGATTAGACGTATGCCGATAAAAATTTATGATAGATCGAGGACGTTTCGAATTGCTGAAAAATTTCACGGAATTAATCATTAAATTGGCTTGGAAGGCGAAATTATAAAATAATTTTTGAAAATACTTTTTGCAGCGTTAATGCATCGGTATTAATAAACCTGGAACTCTTGTCCGAACCTTAAAGCGAACAGCACCAATTAATTGAATCGTTTCAACTTTTCAAAATTTTAGGCCGTGAGCCATTCGAACAGTTCGAGCTCCTAGTGTTGTTCGAACATAAAAAAAAGTTCCGCTCTATTTTTCGAAATACATACGATTCATAGACACTGTCCAAAGAATTCGATCAATTCGAGCAGTTGGAACGCTCGAAAAGGCTAAAACGGTGCGAACGGATCAAAGGACTGAAATGTTTGAACACCAAATATTCATCGATTCTAATCTTTACAGGTTTATTGTCTTCTATATATTTTTTTTTATAAACTGTTTCAATTACTTGTTTTATATATTAAAGGAATACCTGGAAATCCTAAAAAAAAAGTATACACCAATTGTAAATTTTCGATGAATATTATCAAAGTCAGATAACCCGGGTCATTTCAAAAAGATTTAATTATAGCTGTTAAAAATTGACGTATTTTCAGGATTGGACATCCAATCTGACAGTTACTGAACATAAAAATAATATTTATAAGGCATGAAAAAAAAATCACACAGAATTTAAAAGAGCTTCCAAATATTATGATATTAAGTTTCATACATTATTTAAGTATATATTAACGAAACCAGCAAAATAATTATTAATACATTCGTCTAAATTCTATTATTTATCTTTACATAAATAGCAATAATACCGTTTAGAATTTGAAATAGTAATATATTAGTTTTCTTTCTCCTAGCACAAATAATTCAACTCTAAGAAATGTAGATGCAGAAGGTATTAGACAGAGAAATTGAAATAATAGGCAGATTATATTTTCAAGAAATGTTATAAATTTTACATATATATCTTCAGATTAATCTTATAATTTGTTCATGGTGAAATGTCGTAATACGTTTAATTCTAAATAAGAAAACTACATAACTCCGGATATGTTTGGCATTACTGTTCAATTTATGTATTTAGCTGTAGAAAAGTTCGTTTGCTAATTGTCTCTTGAGTGATAGAAACTATCTGCTTAACTTATAATAATCATTTATTATTTTATTATCGATAAATACAAGATGACAATATTTACGGGTGATAAAAATCACTTACTACGTTATATGAAATGAGAACAGATACAATTAGATGAAGCATTAATGAGATCTTACAAACTTATCAATATGAGTATCAGGATGCGGAATTAGTGATTAGTTGTTTATTAATTGATAATTGCGTGAGTAATTGTATATTTATTTAAGTTTATATGGAAAATTACATTTGATAGTAATTCATAAAACAGTATATTAAACGTAAAGTATATAGATAACGAACGCTGATTACAATATAAAAATTTCACATATTGTTTCCGAAACATATTTTGCCCTTGTAGAAATTGAAAATAACAATTTTAAGTAGGTGCTTATGCAACTCGTTGAACTGGCAATTTAAATATCAAATGATTATTTTTGAGATTCCTAGATAAAAAAGTTTACTAAAAAGTAGTTATAATTCACACAGTCGTAAATTTCGCCAGATCATTTCAATTACATCTGCGTGAGAAATAAATTGATAAAAAGTCCGATAAATGCCGTTTGAAGGATTTGCAGGGTCGGGCGGAAAAGGTTGTAGAATCTAAAACTCGCTGCACCCTTTGTTGTAAGCACCAAAAAAATTTTGTCTCGGACAGAAAGTGAACAAATAATTGAGAGACAATAGCCTTTGGTCATGTAAATTAAATTAAAGTTATTAATTTTGTACTCTGTTGCTGAATTGATAACTAATCAAGTCGAATTCCAAGTAAATTTGTTATTATACATTTTATATTTACCATGTTTCTGCTGAAGCATGAACGACCGTTGAAAGCGTGCGTTCGTCATCTTGCCTGAAATTTAACGAAATTATCGACAGTGCGCGCGAATCGAATGCAAGTTTTCTCGCATTGTCCACTATCGCGAAGCGTTGACTTTTCATATAATAGCTCATAAGCGCGAAATAAATAACAATTGGGGCACATCGGGTAACGTTGATTGATTTCGATCGAGATTCAGCATGATAACGTTGGCTAATCCCGAAAACGAGCATCGTAAAAGTTGAGGAGCCGACGCTTTTGCATTTTCAAAATTACGGTTTTGTAAATGAAAATTTGTAGCTCGTGAGCGATTGTCAATCGAAGTCTGGCCGAGTGTAAATAGAAATAATCAATGCTGGAAATTGACGCGTGGACGTGCAATGCATTCCGCTGGACGTCGATTCGTAATAATTTCGAGTCGTTACATTGCATTGCTAGACGTACTAGTCCAGGGATTTTATATTTAAAAACTCCTTCGGCTATTTGGTATATCGAATTTAATTAGGAAAAAAAAAAGCAACAGTCCAAAGCAATCGGTGTTGACAATTCTCGATCTAGTCCATATAAATGAATTTATCGAGAGCTTTTATATTAAAATTAAATGATACATATGATAACTTTTAACGGCCCATTCTATTCAAGAAGTTGTTATAGGATAATTAAACATCAATTTTATTTATACTTTACGTCTGTATTTCGTACGAATTTATTAATGCGTCGATATGCATATTAGCGACGGATGCGCTATATTCATAGAAGTCTTTAGTTATGTATACACCGCCTGTTCGATTTTTCCACTACTACTTACACTTGTGACGAATGCGTACTGACGTTATATATTACCGAAATATGGTATTAACCCTTCATAACTAAGTCATTGTTTGAGCCTCAAACTACGAACAATTTAATTCCACGTTACTGTGTACGGCATTTTAATCGTTAGTATAGGTATATCGATAATGCGTTTATTAAATTTTAACATTGCGCGGTGAATTGTTTAAAGTTTTGTCTTGGCTCCAAATTAATAAAGCGACCGGAAACGTTAACGTGAAATATAAATATAATTTGTTTTTAATTACTCAAAAACGAATTCTTCGACAGACGCGATCATTACAGGCTATTACATAGTATTGTTTTACCATAAAATTATTGTCACATTAAATTGTGGCATAGCTACAACATCTATTTTCATGTCTTTAACGTATCTTCATTGAGAAGCTGAGGAATTTTGATACAGAAAACTACATAAGGCTAGGAGCTAAAAATCCATGAATATAGGAACAAAATGAAATAAATACTAAGCTTGCCGACTTCGACTTTTAGTATCTGAATCGAAATTGGTGAAAAACAAATTATAACGAAGTTATCAAATCGTTCGTCACTTTATAAAACATTTTGAATCAATTTTTGGACAGATTTAACAAAATTTGATCTCAATTTTACAGAAAACCTCGTTTGTATTGAAAAGTCATTCGATCGTGTTAATTTTCAAAATCACATCGATATTTTGGATAATGCGCTTATTTTATTTTTTTTTTTTTCGTTTATCAGAATCGGCAATTTATTTTTCGAATTTTTTTTCGTTTATCAGAATCGGCAATTTATTAAAAAAAAAGAGATAAGAGAGATGGCGCCGCGCAGTCGGTGAGAAACGTCCTCGAGGCATTCGTCAAAGTTGGTAATAATTCTTAGCGCTCGCCCGATTAAGAACTTCGCTAATTTCCCCATTCGGGAAGGTAAATTCGACGGGTCTCGAGCACGGAGACGCGACAATAGCCGGGCGCGATCGGGGGAAGAGTAAATTTCTCCCAGCTGCCGAGTCGACGCGAGTGAGCGAGACAGGGCGAGAGAGAGAGAGAGAGAGAGAGAGAGAGAGAGAGAGTGAGTGGGAGATGCTCGATCGGTGCCAGCGATAGCCAAACAAATTGAAATCGAGGGAGCGCGCGGCAGCGCGCTCGTCGAAACTTTCGGGGCCCCCGCGCCGGAACGGCCGACGAATTAAGCTTTGTTTGATGTAGCCGCCGCGCGTTCGAAAGAAAAAGGCGCGCGCCGCGCGAGGGGAGCGACAGAGAGTGAGCGGGCGAGAGGGCGAGCGGAAGGGGGGTGGGAGAAAGAAGGGAGGTAACGAAAGGGACGTACGGAGAGTTGGCCTCGGCTATAAGCGGACCGGGGCGGGGTGGCGGGTCGGCGGGAACGGCGTCTATGTATGTGGGACACGCGGCGCACCCTCCCTCGGGCGGCCACGGACGCGCACGACTACGGGCGCGGCGTCCGTGGGGGGTAGTTTCGCACGGCGCGGCGCTCATTCCTTAATCATGACCAGCTTCGGTGCCCGCCGCGCGCTCCGTCGCGCTCCGGGGTTCTGCGAGTTTCCTCTCTCCCTCCCCCCCTACCACCCTCGCCGCGCCCTCCTCCAATTCCTCCTCCTCCTCCTCCTCCTCCGTTCGCTCTTCGCCCGGCGGCAGGATTCTCCGCGCTTCCGTTCCGCGTCCCCACCCTCGCCCCTCCTCGCGCGCCGTGGACTTTACCGGGGCTTGGTGGGCGAGATGGTGAAGGAGGAGGGGGGGGGGCACGGAGCGCGGCGTCGAGCTCGGATTGTTGTAATGGTTTTACGCCGCGTCGTCAAAGCCGCGAGTACTGAAAATTTCCCCCATCCCGCCGTCCTCACCCGTCGCCGTCGAACTACTCGAGCCATTACACTTCTGATTTCGTTACGGGGGAGGTGGCGGCGGGATCCCCGTCCGTCCCGCACAAGGCGCGCTTTCTTCGGCTCCCGCCGGAGCGGCTCCTACACATATATACGTACATACGTACATCCATACATGCATATATACATATACACACGCACACGTACACACACGCACACACACACACACACAACACGCATATGTACACGATGCTTTTTCGCGCGACCGCCTCTTTGTCACGGACAAAGCTCGGAATATTGCATTAGCGACCGTGGTTTTGCTCGCTTTTTTCGCGCGCGCCTTCTCCCCTTGGCTCTCTTCTTCTCTCCCCCTCCCCCCCGACCTCAGTCCACGGAACTTCTTACTCTCGAGCAACATTACAGGCCCTCGCATATACGCCCGCACTTACCGGTGCAAATAATGCCGATGTATATGCTGTGTGCGTGCGTATTTATGTGAGTGTGTGTGTCTCTCTATATGTATATATCCATGCGCGGGCAAACAATTATTTTAGCTGCGGCATAGCGGTGGTATATGCGTGTAACTTGCTCGGCGCGGGATTGCCTGCCCCTCCCCCATTGCTTTTACGCTTTTCGCAAAATTCGCAAGGCGCGTTGCATAAAGCCGCGCGATATATAGTATACATATATATAAGTATGCATCCGCTGCACCGCTATATTGTACACTGGTCTCTCTCTCTCTCTCTCTCTCTCTCTCTCTCTCTCTCTCTCTCTCTCTCTCTCTCTCTTTCTCTCTCTATATATATACACTGGATCTACAGGCGGGCGTCGCGCGTATATGAATTACCCTTCTTTTCCCGGGCGCGCGTTATACGCGCGCATTATGTAAAGCAATCGGTGAAATCCAGTTATTTTGTAACGGTCATGGTGGGCGGGTAGGCGATTGGCGGGGGCACGGGGGGAGGGAGAGGGACGAGGACGATCGCTTTATCGGCGGCCGCGTTACGGCCGGTATATATAGCGAGGGGGACGGGGGGCCGCGGCTCGGCCGCCCGCGCGCGCTCCCGTGGTATCGATTTTCGGATTAAATTAATGATCGAAGCGCGCGCTCGGCTCGCTCGGCGGCGCGCGGCGTGACTGCTCGCAATCAATAACCGTGCGCTAACGCGTGCGCTCGTCCCGAATGCGGAGGGGCGGCGGAAGTCTACACAGGTATATATATATATATATATATATATGGATATAAATGGACAACCGACGCAAAGAATAGTAAGACTCGCGAGTTTTTGCGAGGACCAGTGAATTTTCGTAACGATTTGAGAAATCTGGCGTTGTTAGAAAATCCGGAATGAAAAATAGCACGGTTTGAAGAATATACTGACGAGAAGTAGCGATATATACGTATGAATTTCTAACCGTAAAGAGGACAATCCGCTGATGTAGGGTACGGAAAGATAAAAGGCCGACGAAGAGTAATAGGTGTTGTGCCTGAGCCCGAGAAAGGTAGCACTATTGAAAACAAAGGCAAAAATAAATGCAATTCGAAGGTGGGTATTCTATTTTCTTCTAAGTCTACAGCCAATGTTGCTTTTTTTTAACAATCGGTATTTAAGCCCTCATCAGCTTGTAATGGACTAGATGATCGTTCTACTATGTGATTACTTTAGAATTAAACCTATCTTGGGAACAAAAAAATATATAATTATATTAAATACTTTAGAAATTAATAAGGACACTTTTGAAATCATAAGGTGATTAAAAAAATCATATTTTCTCGACGGGTCACGAGCATCATTCAAAATCTACGGCAATTCTTTTTTTTCGTCAACGAGCCGGGGAAAGACTCTACGCTAGTTTTCTCCATTCGATCGGGGCTGTCTATGTTCCACTTTACGCCCGCGCCGGTGCTTCGCACACAAGCGGCGTTACATTTCATCGAGAACTTTTCCACGGCACTGATGTATCCCTCGTATGGACGCTACGACGCCGCAAAATACGCAGAGTCTTTCACGGGGACGCGCGATCGCAGGCTATTTTTTCTCGTAGAACAATTAGCGCGCGAGCCTACGTTCGGGCAAATGAACCCGCGGGCGATAGCTAGGGGGGCGGAGGGGGGGCAAAGTCGACTTAACGATGATGTTTCCGAAAACGCTAAACGCTCGATCGTCTTCTCGTATTGTCGGGAGATCGAAGCGCGGGGGACGGGGGACGGGGCGGGCTCGCGTCGACGACACCGCGTCGCTCTCGACGCGGGGCTCGCGGATATGGAGCGCGCGTCTGCGGCAGGAAATGGAGTTCGCCGAGGGGAAAAATCAATTGAAGCACTAAGCAGAGAGCGCGTCGCCTGTATATCTATACATTTTTGTATATATACGTATAAAGGGAGCGACCGAGGCCGTGGAGAAGAGCGGAAGGGGTGAGCCCTTATCGAACGGCTGCTCCCCAATCTCGGATTCCGTCGATTGACTGTATATATTCCGTGGTCGACCCCACCGCCCTCCTTTTCTAGCCTCCATAGCCTCGCTCGCTCACTTTCTCTCCTTCTCTCTCTCTCTCTCTCTCTCTCTCTCTCTCTCTCCCGGTCTGACAATCTATCTCTCCTCTCGCCATCTCCCTCGGTCTTTCTTAACTTCGAAGGAGTCGTATACCGCGCACATATATAGAAATGGGAGAGAATCCCTCGCGCGGTGGGGCTATCGCTCACTTTTCCCCCGGCTGCCGCTATAGGGGTATATATATATATACATACATACATACATACATACAACGGAAAAGTTTCATTTCGTCTCGTTTCGCGCATCTATGCGCGCGCCCCCGCGGCTGATCATCGGAGCCCCAGCCGCACGCTTATGTCGCCAGCGTCTTCGTCGTCACCAACACCGCCGTCGCCGCCACCTCCGCCATCGGCGGCGGCGGCGGCGGCGGCGGCAGCGGCAGCACCGACCCGCACCAAGCCGGCGGGCCAACAACTTGGTCAACAACCTTCCGATATTGGCGCAAGGCTCCTCGCTCCCATATACGCGCCCTCTTCCTGCCTTCCTTCTTTCACCCTTCGCCCCGCCAACCTCCCCCCCCCACCTCTGCCGCCCCGTCACCCCCGATCCCGCGTCCCTCGTTCGGCCTTTTTCACGACCCTCCAGACGAATTTTCGATATTCCGAAGTTTTGTCGCGCCCTTCTTCTTCTCGCGCCGCCCTGCCTCCCCCCTCCCTCGCCCCGCCCGTTCCGCGCGGCCCCTCGCTCCCACCGTCCGCAGAACCGGGGAATATTTTACAATCCACTCGATCGCGCGCGCGAGGGCTGGCGAAATAAATTTTAATGCGAGCGCGCGCCTCTGCCCCTGACCCCCCTCCAAACGGTGCCCGGGGATTCTCGAATCTCGACGTTTTATTGCAGCGACAAAATTAGTTCTGTGATTTTTCGTTTTGGGTGCGCGCAGGCGCGATGGCCCTCGGAGGGGGGGGGGTGGCAATTACGTTAAGTACAAGGTCGGGGGGGGGGAGGGGCCGAAGCTTTATGAAAACTACGTAAATGTACAGGGACGTAAATAGGACAAAGCGGCGATATTTGAGTAATGCAGATCGATTTGTATAATTATAGGTGTGGAAGTGGTATTTCCTTTTTATGACGAGTTCTGCCTATCGAAAGTTCTGATCGAATGATTTTATTTACATCGGTTTGCTAGAGACACTTCTTCTGAGAGAAATATATTGTTCTTCGAACCAAGTCCCAGTTAAATACTTGATATTTAAGTAATCTTGGCATTTCATATTCTTGTTTAGTGTATACGGTACAATACGAACATACTTTGAAATATAATTTTATGAAATCGGAAAAAATAGTTGTCCATATGTTTGATATAGAAGTGGAGGATGTAGCCTAAGGATTGTGCCTAAATTCTATACAAAGAAATCAAATTTAAAGAAAAACGTTTTCCCAGCATTATAATATCGTAACTTCGTAAAGATATTGCGTAAAAAAGTACATGAAAAATAGTTTACGCGTACGTGAAGAAATGCGTTGAATTTACATACTTTTAACCTCGCTGTTGTTTGAAACTTTTCAAATAATATTTATAAAATTAATGCAATCGTATGCTCCTGATTCGAAGAATCGTTATCGCTAGGCTTTTTCTCACTGTTCTTATGCAATATCGAGCCAATCACAATTCGAAAACTATCGAGGCGAATAAAACGTAAGTATATATTTTCGAAGCTTGGGTAACTGGCTGGCGTAGGAAACGTTAAGCGTATATAAGTATAAAAAGCAAAAGCGCGCTTCGGACCCGAAAGTCAAGCTTCCGCTCGGCGTCGAAATCTTCGGAGCAAATAACTCGGAAGACCCGGGAAACCCCGAAGTCTCTCGCCGACCTAACCGATATATATATATATATATATATATATATATATATATATATATATATATATATACACACATTGCCTTGAGCTTTTCGGTCTTCTCCGCTCTATACACACAAGATAAGTAGAGATTACCGATGCCCCGGGTGCCAGATCGCGCATTATACGCGCGAAGCGCAAGCTCGTCGAGAAACGACGAGTGGCGATCCGCGGACGCTTGCCCTGCCCCAAAGCCCAGTCCCCTCGCCCCTATCCTCGCTCCCTACGTACGTAGCGACACGTAGATCGAGTGCGCTCGGCGCCTGCCTGTTGCTCGCAAGACGAGAGGACCGCGACGACCCGCGCGCGGCCAGTCGTGCGCGGTACACGCGGCGAGCGGCTTGTCCGGCCCTCTGTCCCTCGTCTTCGCTTCGTCCTCTCCCCCCTCCCCCCCTCCCCCCTCGCCCCGCCTCCTCCGCCGCCGCTCGGCTTTCGCGGCGCCACGACGGCACGTACGCGCGCTATCGCGTCCCGGTCGCCGCTCGACCGCTCGCGCCAGCCGCGATTTCGCCGATGCGCTCGCGCGCACCCGTAGCTCGGCTCGACGGCCGTTGCTCTCCGAACTAGCGCTTTTAACGGTGGATCAAGACCGCGTGGATGTGAGCGCATCGTAGGTGTCGTCGTAAAAAAAAAAAATAAATAATTAAAATAAATCCTCGACACACAGCGAAGATTATCAGGCTCGAGCGCGGGACGAGATCCATAGAAAGACCGATTGACGCATGGCGTTCGAGCTGTCTACGAAGGTGTAATGTAACTTTATAGGCGCTGCTTAACTGTTCGCCTTGAAATTGAGCCTTTTTCGATCTTGAGATTAGCAAAAGTTTCGCAATTTTCCAGGAGCCCCGCGGTGATTTGTCGTTTTTCGTCAATATCGTACGAGGCCCTCTGAATGCACAGCTCGTTACTCTTACGGCGCTGTGAGCAACGGTCGTAAGATGGTCAAAATCCTGTTTTTAATCAGAAAATCCGCGGCCCTTCGCCGCGAGCGCGAGGCTAAATAAAATTTTACGAGCAAACTCCGAGCGGAAGCTTTCAAACTCGAATTCTTCCTCTGGTGTTCTTGGAAAAACGTCCTGCTATCGCGTTTTTCAGCATTTTAACGCACGTGCTCGAAAGGGGAGACCCGTGAAAGTACCAATAGAACAAAAAGCCTCAAGGGAATGCCATTTAAAATCAATGAGACTGTAGAACATAAAAATCCTTCGTTCCGAACTCCTGAAAACAAAATACACCTGGATCAGTGTAATGTTTGATAATTAAAACACTATTTTCAGAATATTATGAAATTTTTGAAAAAATCTTGCAAGAATAATAGAACAAAAATCTTAGTGGAATTTTTTTGCTTCTTACATCAAGCAGAGTTGTAATTTTAGACTTGGTTGAAACTCAGTGAAAAGATGCAAACCTTTTTGCGTATATATGGGGTGATGAAAAATTAAAAATCGAATGACAGAATCAACTGAAACAGACATCAAGCTTTTCTTCCAAGCAATTAGACTACACTATGACACATATTCTACAGCTAAATAATTAACATGTAGATTTGAGCATAAATTTGTTTCATGTAGTGTATAATGTTTTCGTCAAAGAAAAAGAAATTCTTCCTTTTGAAATGATTCAACTTGCGCGTATTAATATAACGGATTTATTCGAACAACGACGTCTCGCTGACGCAAAAAGCGAGGATAAAAGGTCGAGTTGCCCGGTCTTATCCTTGCAGTCCTTCGGCGTCATTAGTAAATTGTCCAGAAAATTTATACGCATTTATGCAGACGAGCGAGGCTTGAGATTTGGGGGGTTTCATACAAAAAAAAAAAAAAAAAAAAAAAAACTTTGGACGTTTACCATTCCATGAGCAGTTTCTTCTTTTTCCAGAGACGAGGAGGAGGAGGAGGTGCGGGGGTCCGACCCGAATTTTCGCGGCGCGTGCATCCAGAAATAGGAAACGGCAGACTGCGCGAGACGGGCCGGGCGAGGGGAATATCGGGCTTTTTCATTTTTTCTGGAACGCTCGTTCGCCCGCTACCTACCGCGCGCATCATCATATATGTATACATGTTACGCGGAGGCTCGCGAACCGGGCGCATTTATCGATGAGCTATTAATCCAAAAAAGCCGAACTCGTTGATCCTACCGGCGAGGGGGAGGGTGGGTCAGCTCGTCGAGAAGCTCGCTTCGAGGTCGAGAGGGAGGGAGGGAGGAGAGAGTTTTCGAGCGAGGCAGACGCGAATAAAGAACGGGAGGAAGAAGGACGGGGCGAAGGAAGCGCCGTGAATCGAGCCGAGCGAAATGCGAGCGGCGGAAGGGATCCGGGGGAGAGGCGTTGAAATAGACGAGAAGGAAACGAGCGCGAGAGTGGGCGGGCCGTCCGGGAGCGTCCCTCTTTTGCGTGAAAACGCTCGGCACGTCGCGGTATAACTCGCGGCGGTACGGTCTCCCGGCTGCGCGAGCGCGAGGCGACGCGACGCGACGAGAGGAGCCGCCTGGCCCGCGGCAGCGAGCGACTACATCAGTAGTAGTAGCGGTAGCAGTAGTAGTGGTAGTAGTAGTAGTGGTAGTAGTAGTAGTAGTAGTAGTAGTAGTAGTAGTAGTAGCAGCGGCAGGAACGGCGACGGTGATAGTGGTAGTAGTAGGGAGACGCGTCGGTGTCGCCGCGTCGGCGGTGGTGGCGCGACTCATCGATCCCCCTTTTCATCCTGTGCGCCCGCCGCCGGCGGCGGCGGCGGCGGCGGCAGTGGCGGTAGCGGCCCGACCGCCTCTCTCACCCTGCCTTCCTTTCCGGCGCCTGCTTACATTCGCGGCGCGTTCTACTCGCCGCCTATATACACACCTGCGCGTTTCTGTGTACGTGTCTCGTTCCGTATGCGTGCATATGTGTACGTACGTGTACGTATGTATGCGTCCCGCCGTGCATATCGCCTGTATCCTTACACATACACGCGTACCCAGGCACTCGCGTATATACGGAGTCGTCCGCGGAAGCCCCGAGCGCGCTCCCTTCTTTTTAATTTCACTGCACGCTGTACGTATATGCCGTCTCTCTCTTTCTCTCCCACCCTCTCTCTCTCTCTCTCTCTCTCTCTCTCTCTCTCTCTCTCTCTCTTTCTCTCACTCCACGAACGACTTTGCGCAGCGCGTTAGCGCGCCAGCTGCAGGCGATATGCGTATATATATATATATATATATATATATATATATATATATATATATTATATATACGTATGCATGCCGCATAGGGCAGCACTACAGCGTTGCGCGGGCTTCCCTACTATGTGTGTATACAGCGCACTCGGGGTAAGCAGCGCGGGCACGGATGCCCCGCCGCCACCGCACGTATGCCGGTAGACAGGGGGGGGAGGGGCGATGGGGGCGTATCCTCCCCGCTAATGAAGATATAATTACAGATATATATCAGCCTGCGCAGGGGGAGGGGGGGTCGAAAACGCGGCTAGCCGAGGTACGCGCTTATTGGCTGCATTATTGGTTGCGCGTTGCACGCAGCCCGAGCCCGCGTATAAATCCCTATCGGCACGGTGTGTATGGCCGAAAATCGACGCGTGCCCGTCCCTATCTATGGTCTATGATAATATTGTAAATCTTGCCGTACGTCGTATACGTCAGGAATTTAAAGAATCGTACTTATTTCACTTGCTAATAAGACGAGTACCATAGAGGGTAAAAAACGTGCGGGAAAATGAATTCTCGGGCCTTATTTTCTTCAAATCTATATTTAGTTGTGGTAATTAATTTGAATTCATAATTACAATGCTTCTGGTAGTTTGAAAATGCCTCTTGAAGAACAATTTTCTTTATCAAGCTTCAATTTTTTTCAATCGGATAAAATGTATTAATCTTATCTAACTCGGATATTTCTCTCACCTGTCATATTATTCTTTCACTGCTGTGTAACTTGCTTCTGAACTAAAAACCAGTACATCTCAGATACATACAGCAACAAAAAATACTAATCATTGATCAATGAATTGGAAATTCATTCGAAATACACATAGACAGTTATAAATTTATTTACCGTGTTTTAGATAATTTTTATGAATTTTGCTAGCAAAGTTTAACATATGATACAATAGCGCTTGTTTGATATAAATGAAATTAGAAAAGTCTCCAATAACATAACTTTCTTAACTAATATTTGTTATAAAAATATTAAAGGAAATAAATGTATTTATAATATACGAGAAACATTGTTAAAGATTAACACCCTGAAGTAAGTGAAGTAACTGAGATATTAAAATATTAAATTTAATTATGATAGCTTAATATAATATTCAATGGACGAAGGCCCAGTGGTTAAATAATGATACAGTGCTTCGTTGAAGTGTAAAATAAATATTAAGTATAGAAATTGATTTTCCGGTTGAAGGCGTACTACGCTTGCAAGACTTCGACTTGTGCTTGTTTAATTAATTTTAATTTTTTGAATTCGGCAAGCAACGTTGCGCTAAAAACAATCCTATCACCTTGTGTATGTGATTTCATTCGTTTCCAATTTATCAATGGAAGCCTTCTGCAATTCGTGTCAAATCAAGCGTTTAGCTATCCACTGCTCTTTTGCGCGTGTAGCTTTCAGATAAAATTTAATTTTATTTGCTTTTTCCTTCGTTACTTCTTATCTCCATATGTCTACAGTTATAGTTATTTTTTATTATCTTATTTGTTAAAGCTGCGGCACGCCTTAGGTTTTTTTTGTTTTTTTTTTTGTTTTTTTCTTTTTGAGAAATACAATACGATTATATCGATGCAACCTCTTCGCGGCCAACGCGAGAGCCGCCGAGTCTTTATAAGCTCGATAAATTACAAATAGACCGGCGCGCTCGTTGCACAGGCGGACATCGACTTGTTCGCGACGCACTCGGCCGCCCGGCCGACCGCGCGGACGTAGCCGGGGGACAATGCCCGCGGCGAGGCGCTCGAGCGATTCGAGGCCGGCGACGACATCTCGAGGAGCTCGGTAAATTTGCTCGGTCGGTCGTCACCGTGAGGGGGCGAGGAGAGCGCGGCACAGAGGGCCGCGGGCACTTCGAGGGTGCCCCGGGGGCGCGCTCAACGTTCCTCGGAAATTCGGGGCGGGAACGGTCCGATGCAAGAATCGAGTGTGTGCCTGTGTGTGTGTGTGTGTGTGTGTGTGTGCGCGCGTGCGTGCGCGCAGAGGGCCGGCCCGAGCGCGGCGGCTCTTATTAATTGGGGCCGGGCGGCGCGCGGCCTAACGGGATCGCGCGCAAGTACCTGTCCCAGATGGGTCCTCGCTCCTCCTCGTCGCCACCCTCTGTACACGAGCCCCGTTGGGGGAGGGAGAAACTGTATCGAGCAGCGTCGGATCGCGGCACGTCATGTTTGCAGGGCGCGCTCATAGGGCTGGATAGCTGTGGGAGCGCATTATGTATAACAGATGTGCATGCAGGCTCGCGCGCGCACACACACACACACACACACACACACCCACAGAAGTGCATATACGGTGATTCGGAAAAAAATTATGACACGCACACGCGCGACGCGGTGGGCCGTATCGTTGGTACGCGCGATCTGTAACAATTGTGGCAAACCGACGAGTTTGTTAAGCAGTTTTGCCCCTTCCAGTTCTACCTTTGTACTACTTCATCATTAGATGTATGTATTTATATATATATATATATATATATATATATATATATATATATGCGCGCCGGGATTGAAGGCTCTTGAGAAATTAGATTTAACATTTTAACGTGCGGCGCTGTAATTCACAAAGTGGCTTGATTAAATTGCCGGGGCGTGCGGGTTTCGGCTTCATTTAATGACATCGCACTTGTCTGTATATGTATATATATATATATATATATATATATATATATACAGAAATCAAGAAGTTGTTTATATATATATATATATATATATATATATATATATATATACATATATATATACATATATATATCCGTGCTAATACGGGGGACTATTTTCTCGTATGTACGTAACGAGCATTTTTATTTTTGTCATTTTGCGAAGAATTATTTTTGGAGCAGATGACGTTCGTATAAAGTTGAACGCGAAGCGCCCAGCAGTGCGCGCGAATAATTAATTTTACACGGCGCTTGAATTTCCAACTGGCGGCGCGAATATTGCAAGTGGAGCAGAGTCGGTAACCTACAAAGTTAACGATCTTTTAATTTTTTTTTTTTTTTTTGAATCTTCGAAAAATTTAAGACAATTTTAAGCAAATAATTTATCGTTTGAGAGATTAGCTTTACCGAATGAAATTTGGAAAAAATTTCGAGATCATGAAATGCGATGTTCAAAACTAATAGTCTGGTTCCTGGTTCGCTGATTTATTGTATATATTGACGAATGCCAAGAATAGCTAAACAATATTCGAAATGGTCAAACTCCTTATACATATATTTATCGTCGCGCGTTATTAACAACACTACGGACAGTGACTTTTGTAGCTTTTAAGTAAAAAATACTGTAATTTTAAATAGTTAGGGAATAACGGCCAAAGCCCATTATTGGCATTCGAGGACGGAATAAGGCCAATTGCATACGTAACGCTATAGTCACGGAGCCATTCAATGGAATCGGCGGTCCTCGGGGGCGCAAAAGTATTATATTCCGGCACGCCCGGCGCGATAGTCCTTTATCCGAGGTGTGCATATAAATATGCATATATAGATTTTGCAACGAACAATATCCCAGTCGTATAAATAATGCGCGCATTCGCGGACGCGCGAGACGGGCACGCTCGATTATTCAGTCGCCGCATCGATAAACAAAATTTTTATTCCGGCTCGCTGAAAAAATTCCATCGTTACCCGCGACGGCGCGTGTCGCCCGACGGTTACGCTCGAGCCTCCTCCTGCCCCTCCCTGCCCCCCCCCTCCCGCCGAATCTCGTCACTCTGGCTCCGTGCGCAAGATGGAGGAGAAAAATTCCCGGTGCCTGGATACGCCCCGAATAATTCGAGTATAGCGCACTTTAATGAAACGGGTTTGCGCGAAGGCGAGAAGTAAGAGGGAAAAGAGCCGAGCATTCGTCGTCCCCTCTCGAGATCGTGGCGCGGGCGTCCCGCAAGCTTTTGCAGGGAAAGGAATACTCCGTGCGTTATATATATATATATATATATATATATATATATATATATATATGAACTCGAGAGATCAAGGTGGGGGCGGCGACGGTGCGCGCGGCATAGTCCACTGCGCGGCGGGAGGGTCAACCGTAGATCGTCCCGGACGGAGAAATCACGACATCTCCGGCTTTCCCCGCTTCTATACGTATAGACATTACTATATATATATATATATATGGCGAAAGGTCGCCAACGTATTTTCACAAGGACCGTTGCCAATCGACCTCCCCTCGTCCTCGCTGTCATCCCCCCCACTCCATTCTCTCTTCGTCCGTGCTCGATTTAACCGCAGGATGTCCCCGTTCGGACTCTCCGTGCTATCGGGTGTATAAAGCGGTTTTTTGTTTTAATGATAAGGAGTGGAACTTTTTAATGGCCGATTAGAGGCCTTTTGTGAAAATGTTTTAATGAAAGATGCTTGGAGGGTGAAAAAAAAATCAACGAATAACGTTTGCCCCTAATTATATAGTTTTCAAATCTTTTGAAATCTTTTTGAGAAGATGAAAAAAATACGACGTTCAATATTTATGGATATATGCGCCCGGAAATATTTTTTCACCCCAAATTACGCTTGAATTAACTATTTAGTAATTTGATGGACTGATCGTAAAAGAGTTAGAGACATTTTTAATGAAAAGTTGAAGAGAATTTTTAATGCTATACATGTTAAGATTATCTATTCTGCGAATTTATCTAAATGAAATATGTGATTCATGGTTCAGATAATCTCCCTGTAGGCTTTGTTCGTTTCGGTTAATAAGCATTTAGTACACAGTGATTTCTAGCGTATATGAAGAAAAAACTATTGAAATTTGGGAAATTTGAAATGCTGAAATTTCGAGATTTTTACCCGTTCCCCCTTAAGCTGGTTCTTGCGCCACTAAAAGAATACGGGTACCTCTTACTTTCTAATGTCCAATCTATATATCGCCTTTTGTCCAATCGGGCGATTAGGCGATTAAAATATACGTGATGCAATACCTGATAAATGAAAAATTGTCTTTGTTTTAATAAAATAATAATAGTCCACCTGATCCTTCGAGCTAATAAAATAAACGATAACACCAATTCACTTTTTCGAGGCTGCAAAGTATATCGTCTCATTTAACACTATATAGGTCTATACGAAACCGAAGCCTCCTTTATTCAACTGCACGCCCGATTTAGCCTTCATAACCCAAACTAATGGTAATTCTTTCGAAACCGTCATTTCTCGCTCTCCGGGCGCGTATATTGAATTCCGGTATCGGATAACTCTTTTGTGTCGGTCACGTACAGTCCCGCACGCACCCTAACCACCGCCATGCCTATCCCGTTCAAAGTTTCTCTCTCTCTCTCTCTCTCTCTCTCTCTCTCTCTCTCTTCACATTTGCGACACCCCCGCGCGTCGACAGCATACGTAGGCGCTGATCGGGGACCCTCTCTGCTTCTCTCTCGGGCAACTTTTTCCATTATATATATATATATATATATATATATATATATATATATATATATATATATATCTTGTCTCCTTCCCCAAACTGTCCTTCGCTCGCTGTACATCTCTGTATAGACATATACATACTGCGCTCGTTTATTCGCGGCGAACGGTTGCGCGCGGCATGTTCGGGGTGTAACAGAGAGTGGCCCGCGTCAATTATCGTTTAATCAGCTAATTGCAGCGGGGGCATAAAACGCCGCGCGGCCGGAGATGAGCCCCGCGCGATAAGGAAAATTGGGCGCCGGTGTAAGAAGGGAGGCGTGTATATACACATATATACACACACACACATATATATATATATATATATATATATACACACATATATATACAGATGAGCAGCCTCCCCACAGCGAGAGGCGATCACGAAGAGAGACCCGCGATTAATTTGCCCCAACCCGCCCGATCGCCTTCGTGCTTGACTACTAGCTGTTGATACTATATATATATATATATACACGCCTGAGTTCCTGGCTTGTATATATACGACGCGACCGGGATGCCTGCGGAGCTTTCCCCGGATTAGCCGCATTAACTGTTTACAGCCCGCTCCTCCTTCTTCGTTTGTATTTTCAATTTCCCTGAGTGATATTTAATTCGCAATTTTTTTTTTTTTTTTTCTTGTTTTTATCAAACATTTTTTTCCCCCTCGCGTTTAATGAGATGCATCTGTGTCGGGATTAAATTCCGCATCGATTTCAGATACGCGGGATTTTTCCGTTGTGTTGGAGGACTTTTTATGGCCTAGCGGGTTGAAAATTAGTCGCAGATTTGTAAGAAATTGAAAAATGGAACGGAACACGTCTGGATATTCCAAATAATTGACTCATACGTTTTGTTAACATTATAATTCCTGAAGTACGATCGAAAATCTTCCAATGAAAATATGTCGTATTTGCAGTTTATATAATTAATGCAATAATTTGCAGTTTATATCAAAGAAAAATAAAAAATTATCACTCTCCGAACGAGCATAAAAGTAATTGTAAATATAATTTAAAACACGCTTATAAATTTAAAGTATGACTAATTATGCATTATTCTTTAAGGAAATTCCTGAAATTCTGCACTTGTGCGTAGTAAATCAAAATGAGCATCTGTCTGTTCTTTCAGATGTAAGAGATAATTCGGATTACGAAGAGGAATAACAATTTTTTCCGTCCCTTTTATAAATAACGTTTTATGTCCCAATATCGATAAAAAAAACTAACTATAATATACTTTGATGGAAATGTAAATTGAAAGAAATTCTATCCCACGTATGTTTTCAAAACGATATGTCTAGCTGTACGAATTGCCAATGTACCGTGTGCCAATGTCCCTTACGAATTGCCAATATGTGTAAAGACTTATCGAAAATTAATGCTGTAATGGCAGAAGCTCCCCGAGACTCCGATGTAAATGCCCCGCGGAATATAAGTTAATAAAAGCGCGCGTAGGGATGCAAATCCTTCGAGCTTAATGGGCATGCGTATGTGTATTTCGAAATATACGTATGTACAGTCGTCCGGGCGCGAAGGGTGCTGCAAAAAAGGGCCGCGGGCGGCAATCCGAAAGTCATAAAAGCAAGCGTTAATCGGCGCAGACGCCACGTAATACTCCGGCAACTCTCTCTCTCTCTCTCTCCTCTACCTCTCTCTCTCTCTCTATTCTAGGCGCAGACACACGTGTACGTGCCGAACTTCCGTAACGCCGAGTATGTCGTGCGGACGACAGCGGCGACGACGGGACGCGGAGCGCACGAACGCGCGTGGATTATTAAGGCCTCGCGTATTATCGCGCCAAGGGGCTCGGCGAGCAGACGGATGTGCGCGTGTGTTTGTGCGCGCGTGTGTGTGTGTGTGTGTGCGTGCGCGTGCGTGCGTGTGCGCATGAGCGTGTATATGTATATGTATATATATAT
Organism: Sycobia sp. Sy_11; assembly: GCA_018907035.1. Classification (NCBI taxonomy): domain Eukaryota; kingdom Metazoa; phylum Arthropoda; class Insecta; order Hymenoptera; family Epichrysomallidae; genus Sycobia; species Sycobia sp. Sy_11. The sequence continues at coordinate 3,578,601 of JACCIC010000035.1, read as the reverse complement.
ATATATATATATATATATATACACATATATCGTGCCGGCGCAAATCAATTAATACAAAAAGCGCCGGTGCGCGGCACCGCCCGGAGCGAGGCCGAGTAATTGGTACGGGAATGCGTTTATCGGGGCGTAAAGCGCGCGCGGGCGCCGCCGACGTCGACCGGCTCTCCGGCCCCTCCTCTCTCCCTCCATCCTCACCCCTCGCTCTCTATCTCTCGCCCGTCCGTGCGCCGCCGCGCCACCGCCCGCGTCGGAAGCTATATTATATATATATATATACATATATATATATATATATATATATATATATATATATATATATATATATATACCGATATGGTGCGGCGAATACGGCAGAGAGCTCGGGGGAGCCGAACCCCGAGTATCCGTTTGCGTGTGCGCGGGCGTACGTGTGTTCGCAAGCGCGCGCGTGTGCGACGGGGAGCAGCCGCTGCCGCCCGCTCTCCGTCAACCCCTCTGACCCCCTCCCTCCTCTCGCGCTCCTTCCTTCTCGAGTTCGGCGCGCAAAGGGTCGGTCCGCGCCGAGGCGTTTCGAGAGGCTCGCTACCCATATAGGGGGCGAAGCGATGCCCGTGGGCCGGCCGGGGAGGGGGGAGAGAAAAAAATCGATACAATCTCCCATCTGCTAATAATAGAGGCTCATCCTCGTCCGAGCGTCCGGCTGGACGTGCGCGGGTGTACAGTGGGCAGGGGCGACGAGTTTTCCCTCCTTGCGGGCGGACACGTCGGCGCTTGCCGGCGACCGACGACGACGTTCTTATCTCGGGGCGCTTAGCTCGGTCGCCGCTGTCCGCGCGCGCTCGCGGCGACTGCAGGGGGGAGCTGGTCGAGCGGGCGGCGTGCGACTGTCTTGCTCGCCCCTTATCTTGGCGGGTAAAGAAGGATTTTTCCGGCGACCTCTGCTTTCCCCCCGATTACCCGGCCACGGCTCGCCCTCTTTCACTTCCCACCCCATCTGACCCCTCAAAACTTCCCGTCCCCTCCTCGTCGATACGCCCCTCGTGGCTGCTTATTTTTATCCTATTTAAGCTGTGCATAAAATTTCTATCGATTGTGTACAAATCTATATATATACATATATATATATATATATATATATATATATATATATATATAATATGTATATATATGTATGTATGTATATATTATGACAGGGAAATGCGATTTATCCCCTGAGCTTCTTATCGATTAAAAGCTATATCGAGAATTCTCCCGGAGCGCGCCACGTAAGCGCGTAGAGATTTTTCGACGGGGCAGGCCGACCGAGCCCGGAGCTGGAAGGAATCATCAAGCGCGGACGAGAAGAAGAGGGAACGAGAGAGACGGCGAGTCGGTCGAGCTGAAAGAGCCGGAACAAGGTCGACGCATCGCGCGCGCCCGGTCCCGTTCGCGGAACTCTCGGCGCATTATAATCCACGAAGGCTTAATCCTCTCCACCTGAGTCGTGCGCGCCTGCCGGATAGCAGCTCGATAACAGGCTCCTCTCCCCCCCCTCTCTCTCTCCTCCTCCTCCTCCTCCTCCTCCTCGTCCTCCTTCTCCTTAGTTTCGCACACACATACATGCGCGTAGATCTACAGACGTGGGCAGGTAGAGACGCGCACACGCACGGACACACACACACACACACACACACACACACACACACGCGCGCGCGCGTACGCACACAGGCGCGCGAATCCCGTCCTCCGCAGCTCACCCGGTCGGACCGCTTCTTGCTAAAACTAGCCGGACCGGGCCCGGCCTGCGCGGCCGCGTCGGGCCGGCCGAGCCGGCGACCCGCAGAGGAGGTGGTCCTTAAAGCGAAAAAACGCGAGAGGACGGGGGGGGGGATATGGATTCCTTAATTCCCTCTTGGAATCGGGAGAAGTGGCGGCGGGGCCCGGAGGGGCGGGGCGGGGAGTCGGAGGCCGGCAGAATATGCTTCGTTTGCATCGAGAGGGTCCGAATGTCGGCGAGCGCGGCGTTTAAGCGAGCGAAAAGGGATCCGGGGCGAAGATACGCGCCTTGCATGATGATGGGTGGTCGAGCGAGTGAGTGAGGGAGAGAGGGAGGGGGGCGGCGGGGGGGGGAGGGGTGATTGTGCGCGCGAGAATCGGTAATGGAAAGAACGGGACGAGGGAACGGTGTGCGTGTGTGTATGCATATGTGTGTGTGCGCGTGTGTATATAAGAGGCGACGAGAACCGCTAATAAATTCAATGCGGAAACTTTTCAGCAAAGAGTACCGAGAAACATATAATTTTAGATTCGAGCCGGCGAGGTAATTTTTTAATCGTCGTAATATTAATTCATTCGTTTTAGTTGATGCCTTGCACTAATTTATTGGAAAAAAGATGACTATTGCATTAACAGTTTAAGTTAAATGAGTTTTGAAGAACGTTTTTTTAATGAAGAATTTTTATATCCCAATAAATGCTCTTATCTAAGGTATTTTCGTGCGGAAATTTTACTTTTCTGTTACCGAATGTACTAATTAAATTACTTATTCAGGTAGCGCTTTAGTATATATCTATATACATAAAATTCCAATCCGTAACATATGAAAAGAAATATTTGAAATATTTGTAACAAATACAATATTTCTATTGGTCTTACAGTCCAATTAAATAGGTAAAATTAAAAATTATAATTTAAAATTACAAATTAGAATCCAATTATTCAATTGGACTGTAAGGCCAATAGAAATGTTTATTAATTTATTTAAAAACAGTCGACAAAAGCACAATTAAAGTATATTTGTAACAATGTTAATTAAACGAAGAACCGTTAAATTTAATAAAATCAGTTTAGTCCGGTAAAGATAAACCTACTAATCTAAACGAAATTATTGCAGTTTCTAAAATCAATCATCAAAATTGCCTTTATTTATATATGGGCCTGATTCCTCAGATCAAAATACCTGAACAAGAGAACACGTTTATGATAAGAAGCACAAAAAAGATTATTAAAAAATATATTTAAGCCAAAAAGATAAAACTCGTGAAATAAATTTTTATAGAGTTTATTTCTTAGATATTTTCAGAGATGGCAGATCTAAGTATATAATCCAAAAGAGTCGTAATCGGCAGTTCGATACGTGTAATTTAAAATTCGAATGAAAAATACATATAGAAAACGTTCATTTCTAATATTTGAATTTTTCGTAACCGTACGTGCGCGTCTGTTACTACTGAGGTATATACATATCTCTCACATATTAATTAATTATGTAATTATAGTGTTTTACTATTATACATATACTTTTATAAAATTATGCTTTTACTTTTATCTGTAAATTTGCCGACCGTTCGCTTCAGATACTACAAATTATATCATTGTCAGATTAACAATTTGTATTTTAACAATTACATATGTTGCATTCTGAAACAATATTCCTGTATTATATATAATAAGGATCCGGGAACGTTAACAATATATTTTGTTATATTACAATGCCTTCCATCTGGACACGCATTATTGAATAAAAATGATTGTTTTGAAAATGTTAACAGCACGAACGGATTATACTGGCGATCCCAGGTCTTTAAGTTCCAACAATAAGCAATGATGTATTTTCGTAAAGGAATCAGGATAAGACGAGCTTTCCTACGCTCAAAGAATATCTCAATACAGGAACCGAAAAGTAAAGATCCAATTTATAGACAATAATGTATTTACATCGCTATGAAAATAGGATTCCTTAACGTGACTCTTAATTAACATAAGAATTTAGTTCGTCCGCCACAAACTTACATGTGCAGTGGAATATGTCGTAAGAGTCTGGACACATTTACTTACAATTGTGCTGTCCATATTATATATTTAGATTGATAATTAAAACAAATGAAAGGATACTAAGAAAATTTTCTGATTTTGATACACTTTTTTATATTAAGCATCTTTTATAAGGGTTATTTAAAAAAATTTTTATATTTGTATGAACACCATATAAGCAAAACTATTTTACTTTTTTCGTTTTACTTAGTCTCCTGTCTTTCTTCCTTTTTTCAGATCTATGTATATCAGTTAATTTTATTTGCCTGTGCAATCATTACACTTGGATACTTATAGTACTATCTAAACATCCACCTATACAAGGTTTATCTGTTTTAAACAAATAAATAGATATTCGTTTGATTCAAATTTTTTTCATTTGAAAGAAAAATTACCTGCTTTCAGAAATAATGTTTAAAAAACGAATATTTTATTTTTAATTGTACAAAAACATACGAGGAAAGAAGCATGATATTTGGGCGACATTCTTCATCCAGATCGAGCAAAATAATTCTAACTGCTTTTAAAAGGCGCCACGCTAAGCAGACTTTCTTATTAAGAATAATTGAATAAATATTGCCTTGGTCTTGAAAAATCAGAAAAATTTTTCTTATTGGATAACAGTCGTCTCTTATTTCGTTTTTATGTTATCTCATTATTTGCTTGTACAATAATATGCTATTACATGACTTTACCGATGATAAAGTAATTTAAATAATTAATTAAATTTAAAGGATGACTTTATTAATAATGATATAACACAAATATTAAATTATAGCCTAATAAAACAATTGGAGTATTAGTAACTTAAAAGTATAATAAAAGATAATAATTTTCCTCAGCATGAAGAATTTGACATTAAAAATATCTCTCGGCGTCTTGAATTTGGCTAGTCGTGACTTTTTCTAATTAGTTAATCATGAGTTATAAAATAATGTGAAAACTGTAATAATATATATAGTTTAAAAATTCATTATAAGAATATGTCGGGCACATTAAAAAATAGTTTCTATTTTTATATTATTTAATCAGGAATCAATACGAATTACTTTAGAAAACTTATTGAATAAATGTACTTTATGTAAATTATATTGTAATAATACTTAAAAATTCATTCTTATTATACAAATGTACCATTGAACTGAATATTTATATAACTGCATCCATTATTTATAAAAATTTGTTGTATAAATACTGTATATTTATACGACTTTAAAAGATTTTTCACGTCATCGTGAATTTGCAGTTTTTATCTTTATTTATAAAGAGCAACTTTAAAAAAAAAAAAAAAAAAAAACATAATCACAAGCTAAATTTTATTACTTTATTGATAATAAAGCAAAATTTTTATTAAAAAATCCGCCACTGAACATTGTAAATTCAGCACGATAACGGTATGTGCCTGGCTGAAGGAGAAAAAAATTCGGGGATGCATAAAAGTTCCCTCGGCGGGAGATTAGGTATACGCGAGAAAGAAGAGTAAATTGCCCGCTAATGATCGTCCGTTACTTTTCTACGCTCCGTTTCGTTTCGCCTGAATTTTTAAACGATAATTTTAAGCAGCGGCAGAACGGCGGTGCGCGGGTGTCGGAGCCGACGGCGGCGGCGGCAGCAGCGGCAGCAGCAGCAGCAGCAGCAGAAGCAGCACAAGGAACTGCGAATCTTCTTCCTCCCGGGGTCAAATGGCAAGAGTAAGGGAATTAGAGGAAGCGGCAGCTCCTCCCTCCTCCTCCTCCTACTCCCCCCCCCTTATCCCCCCTGACAGCTACCGCTTTAGGAAGAGAAAGTGACAAATAAGACGTAGAGTGCGGAGAGGCGAACGGGAGAAAAGATTAGCGGGCGGTCGAAGAGCAGCGCCGCAGCATTGCGGTGTGTGTGTGTGTGTGTGGGTGTGTGGCTTGAGCGGACGCGTCGGTGTTGGAGACAGTGTGCGCGGGCGCGCGGGGAGGAAAGAAGCCGGAGGACGGGAGGATGAAGTAGAAGCAGGAGGAAGCGCGCGCTCGATCGCGAGGTAGAGAGAGAGGTACAGAGGCGAGAAAGAGCGAAGCGAAGGGGAGAAAGTGCCAGCGCCATCCCCGCGGCTAACAAGCGCCGAGGGTGGAGAATTAATGAGAGAGGGCGCCCAGGCAGACACTTGTGGCTAGCGCCCAAACCTTGCCCTTAAACCGATCCCCCCACCTCCTCCTCCTCCTGCTCCTACTCCTCCTTCTCCTACTCCTCGCACACACCCCTTATTCCCGCTCCTGGCGACGGTCCTCCTTCGCGTATTCCCGCAATCTCTCTCTCTCTCTCTCTCTCTCTCTCTCTCTCGCTCTTTCTCTCTCTTTCCTCCCTCTGCCACCCTGCCGCGACCGGCCGTGTACCGGATATCCCGGCGTCTAGTGTGTTCCTGTGCGCGCGCGCTCGGTGCCCCGGGAGCCCCGGAAAGGCGGAAAATCTCCTAACTTAGCCTCCGCTACCACTCTGGCCCCGGTTTGCACCACCACCACTATCAATGCTTCGTATGTGTACGTATACATATACAGCTTGCCAGCTGCGCCCGTGCATCTAGATTTTCATCTCTCCTACTTGAGAACTTGGTGTGTATGTATGTGAGTGTGTGTATATACAGATACATAGTACAACTTAGATATATCTATCTATCTATCTATCTACATATATATATATATATATATATATATATATATATATATATATATATATACAGACCTCCCCTTGGTATTCAAAAACTTACGAACGATTTGGCAGTGCAAAGGGGTATAAAGAGAGACGCGTTCGATGCTGTATATCTGGTCGCTCTTTATTCAGACTTCTTTTGCACATGCTGACCGGATCTTCATTCGCAATGACAAAGTTTATGAGGTTACGAAGCTGACGGTTTTTCAAAATTTGACAATAGGCGATCGAATGTTCTTGGTTTTAATTAATGAAGCTTTTACTGATGTATTATTTTGAATGATGATATTTTATATATAGTTTTTTCAATGTATAATTGTTATGAAAAGGGCAAAGCTTTTTATAGATGTGTAATATTTATATCAAATTTTTTTTACTTTTGTTTAAAGTATAACATATATTTCATTGAAATATATTATGAGAGAAATGTTATAATTATTATAAAAATGCGACACATGTTTGCAAAAATTTTTTCTCCAATATTGTAGAAATCTCCTAGTGAAACGAATTATTATTCAAATTTACAAACATTGACAGAAGTTACTGAACGTGACCAATCATTCGGAATACTCATTGCTTATAACTAATTATAGCAAATCTTGGCAAAGATTGGTAATGTTTGGTAAGGTTCTACAAAGATGGCAAAATTTTTAAAAATTCTCTATTTATAAGAACTCAACTTTGAATGGATTTTATCAGAAATTCTCAAAAATTCCTAGATTTTTATAAATGTTCTAAATCTTTGTTAAAAATTCCCAGGCTTCAATAGACTTTTAGACTAACGTTGCCAAATTGTGGCAGGCATTGTCAAATGCTGTCTAATATCGTCAAAGTTTATCAGGTGTCGCTAAGCTCTGCTAACATTGCCATACTTTGTCAAATATTCCAGTTTGATATAGGTTTACAAATACTTAGCAAAGCCTACAAAAGTCTGGTAATTTACGCAATTATTTTTATTCCCTTAAAGCTTATTCCATGAATCGAAAACTTACTTTAATCGGGTAAAAGTATTGAAAATTATTTCCCATCAGCAATTGTTTAAACTAACATATTAAGAAAACATATTCTTGTAAAATTTCAAATAATTTATTTAAATATTTATTGACATTGGGTAAAAATCAAACTAAGCTTTGAACCGACGTCATATTTGGATATATGCGTGAATAACAGTGCGCGCGCGCAGTGATTCAGCATATGCAGAAAAATTTGCAATGCAGAGATCATACATTTTTTGGCCCCCCTCGGCAGGATCGAGGCCGAGCAAAGAACTGTGTTCTTTGTGCAAACCCTTTTTCTCTCAGCTTTCCTAGGGTCCGATTTTTTATGGCGAACCGTGGTAAACAAATGATTAAACAATTCCCGCCTATCATCTCAATAATAAATTCTGCGCCCTATGATTGTGCGACTATAGTTCTGGTGATAACAGACGGAATTCAGTAATCATTTCGATGTCCACGACATAACTTGATATTCCTATATGTTATTTAACTTGCTAATTCGAAATGTCGAGTTATGAGATATGCCTCACTTTTCGACTGGCCATTTTCGGAAAAATAAGAAAAAAGCATTATGTCACTCAATTATTTCAATAAATAATTTTATTCTAAAAATGTTTGGTCTTTTATACATTATATGAAACAAAAAGTAAAATAAGAGTAAGTTACCTTATAAGGACCTACAATTGTATAACAGCACCATATAAATACCCCAAGTTCACCAAGTTAATTAGTAATTTAAAAACATCATTGAACGCTTAACACTATTACAAATATACAGACAAATTGTTAAAATCATAAAATGTCTAAAAAGGGAACTATCTGTATTTCAAAATACTGTTTAAATTTAATCTTCCACATTGAGGACAAACGATACGGAACTTCCAAATCTTTAGTCATAAACCGAAGTGACGTGTGTCTTTTGTCTATATTGCTATACATATGAGCGTATATGTACTTCACCCCCCCCCTACCAACCCAACCCCTCCGACGATGCCCCAGAATCCGAGGGCGCGGGCGCAGACGTGGATATTTGCGCAAAGTGGGCCGAGTGGGTAGTAAAAGATTTTTCTCGCGGTCGGGCTAACTGCTGGGTACTGTAGCATGCGGCCGCGCATGCCTCCTGGACGAGTGCCAGGGAGCCGATGGCCACTTCTGTAACGCCCAAGGGGACTACTGCGGACGATGGGAGCGTCGCCCGACGGACTTTTACGAAAACCAAACGGCTATTAGTGCGCTTATATGTGCAATATATAGAGAAACGTAAGTAAGGGTATTATGATTATTATTGGCTGAAGGCTTGCTCACCTATAAATGACATGAATTTTTGCTGAACTTTGGAATCTACTCTTATCTTATAATGATACTGTTGTACGTTGTACTTTCATTTTTACTTGATCGGTAAGAATCGGCATCGAGGACCATTATTTTCAATCTGCTATCATAGAACGATTTATTGTTCAACTATATTATTACGCGATGTTAGAGTAAGAACTTTAGAATACATCTAAAATCTACTTAATATTGTTTAATTCTTCAACTAAAGTCACTCTTTACACAGTACAAAAAAATTTATCCAAAGCAAATAGAATAATTTCTAAAGAATTTCAAGAAAGATTTCTGCAAGAATACACAGAATGATTCTGAAGTAATAATAATTTCGCCAAAGAATTCATAAAATTATTCTACAAGTATTTTGAAAGGATTTATCATAGAATATGTATTACTGATCAATATAGTTACAAAAATTCTTTCAAAAACCTTCCTAACTCGATTCGCTGAAGTAAAGTAAGAGTTGTTTCTGAAATAAGTTTCACAAAAATTTAAGAAAGCTAAGGTTTGATAATAAATTTTAAGAATGTGCATATTATAATATTCTTAAAATTATTAACCTTAAAATATTTAAACAAATTCTACCGTTTGTTTTAGTGAATTTATTCAATTAATCCCAACAATCTGACGATGCTGATAAATCCTTTTCTTTATAGTTAATATCGCTCAACAAAATAATTAATTATCGTAATCAAACTATGCAGATATTTTTTATTCTTTTAAAAGTAGAAAATCATCTCAAGAATTTGCAATTTTTAATTGGAATTATTATCTGAACAAAAAATTAATTAGATGAACAATGAATACAATTAAAAAGTTTTAGAAAAAATAAGATACTTTTTTGTAAGTTTGTTTGTTTTCATATTATAGGATATTCATACAATTTTTTAATTTCAGCAGCGAAATAAACTGTTTTTATGAATCATTAATCAATTAATAAAATCTAAATTTTCGGAATAAACTTTTATAAACTTTTTAGTACTAATTTCAGTCATTGAGTAATTGAGTTATAACTTCTGCTTTTATACCACACAAATCGCAGTAAACCATTTGAAAACGAAGATCTTAATGTTCCAATAAACAGTTCAAATTCTTGTGTAACTTTCATTAACAGATAAGTTAAGTCGAAATTGATGTCATTGAGAATGAAAAGAACTAAAATTGTTTTCAATACGTATGTACACTACTTTTTACTTTTTCCGCAAAAAGCTGATTGGTGTTCTGGTTTGTTCAAATGTCCTTGTTCTTTCTGTATACACATTCGAGTTACAAATTCCACTATGCTAAAACGTGGCTCGATTGTTGAATAGAATTTCATGGAAATTAGTTTGTTGTTTTTCTGCAGAATACGTTTCTACACATTTACATCCCATTCCACACATTATTTAAGGTAATTTATTACTTGTATTGTATTATAATATTATATTATTATTGCCAAAAAATTATTGTTTCCTTCCAAAATCAAATTTTATTAGATTTTTGTAGATCTCATTAAATTTATGTTTTAGTAATTATTCATTTTATGTAGGTAAATGAAATAAAATTTTTATTTTTTAAAATGTAAACAAACAATAATTCAAATTCAAAGAAATTGCTTTTATAATTCCATTGGCTAATAATAAAAATATATAAAATCAATATAATTTACGTTACCTACTATAATTATATTTGAATGACAGATTTACTTATAAAAAAATTATATTAAATCAGGAGCAATAAATATTTGGGATTAAATTGTTGATAATAAAGGAATATTTTATAATAGCTATTATCTCTTTATAATTAATAATAATTTTTTATTTTATATATATATATATATATATATATATATATATATATATATATATATATATATAAGCATTCACAGAAGTTTTCAATAATATGTAATGTAAAGAAATTCAAGAAATATCTTCAAATAAAATAAGAGAAGATTATTCAATTTTTGATTCTTAACATTTTTATTATAAATATAAAATATTTTTAATTATGAAAATTTATTTGGTATTTTAATTAAATACAAATTCTCTACTAATGAGACATTTGCGTCAACATAGCAGGTCGTGGTAATTTAGAAGTTAGAGAATCAGGTGCTGGATTTATTGAAAATAAAGAACCGAATAGGACATGTTGAATCACTGGGAATTTCGCCAATACCTAAAATTTTAAATAATTTTATTTGGCATACAAACATTGCCTAAAATAAAATTAAATAAATTTACCTCTGCTTTGTACATTTTAATTAAGCCACTATTGACTCTCGACCATGATGCAACAGCACTAACATTCCATAATTGGTTTGAATGTTCTGCAAAAGGCCCGGTTTTTACCTACAATTTCAAAATTATTATTTTTATTATTATAATTTGAAAACTATGAGTTTGTAATGTATGGTACTATACTTTTGAAATGAATTCAATACATCCAAGAAATATATATTCTTTACTGTGTTCTTCAACTACACCATGATCTACAAAATTTTGAGGTTCGATACGAGGATGACCTACATTTGAAAGTAATAAATTTGTAAATTTGCTTGTCAATATATGATATAAGCTACTTTAAGTTTTTACCTATTAACTGAGAACTACCCCAAATAAAGGGTACAAATTGATAATCATCTAAACTCCAAACACCGTGACTGCCAGCTGGTTCCATTCTGTAAGTTAACTGAAGTTTGCGCACCACTTCAAGATACCTTAAAAACAAATATAAATTTATTATAATATAAAAAATATTATTTAATCAACTATTTAGTTTATACATGGTTCTTTAATAAGTTATAAAATATAATATTTATATAGTTAATATAATTTTAATTACCTATGAAATAACTTTACACCTACAACTGTTTTATCGCTAATTTCAAAAGCACCTATTTTAAACATACAACACAAAAACATAATAAAAGCCATTTCATGTCCAGTTCCATAATCTATGCGTGTTGCATTTCCAAAGCCTTCTAATAAATATTGAATTATTTCTGGTAAGGCTCGATAAAGATTTTCAGGTAAAATTTGTTTTAGTTCTTCTACGGCAGACTATAATTTATCGTGCTTGATTAGTCTTCTAGTATTTAAATTTTGGAGTATATATATTTATTTTAAGTAACTTACATCATGTAATCTTTCATGCCATATTCTAAAAGATTTATTACCAAAGCGCTGTGGCTGTTCTGTAGGTGGAATATCATCAATCCATTTGTCAAATTTGTTTAACATTTCTATGATTTTATTTACTGTGGTTGAACAAGGGTAATTCGAACTAATAGACTTTCCCTTAACAGCCTCATTAATAGCCATTACAAAGCCAAAATATTCCTAAACAGAAAAATTTCCATAGTTGTTCAACTTATAAAATTAATGTTAATAATAAACAATGGTAATGCTGAATTTAAACTTACAAAATAAGCTTCTGATTTTTGCCATATCAACATATCATTTGGTGACTTAACAGCTTTTTTTGGTTCAACAAATTCATGATCAGCTGGAAATATGATGTTAAATTTTTCCTTTGGGGGTACTTTTAAGAGAGAATTTCATTTAATAAGAAAAATGTTAATTTATTTATTTCATAACTTACAAGGTAATTTGAATTCTGGTGTTGATGAATTTGATGCCATGGTTGTTCAAAATAAATTAATTGGAAGTAAAAGAGATTTCTAATAAGAATTATTACAGAATAAATAAATACAACTATTTTCAATTATTTAAAAAATATCTTAATCAATGACAATAATATACAAATTGGCAATAAATAATTTAGGAATCTTATTTCGTAATGCTGTAAAGCAAAAAAGTTCATAATCGCAAATAATTTTTTATTACTATTAATTAACGTTAAATCAGAGTTAAATTAAAGTTACTATTTATAATAAAATGTAATATTCGTCTCTTGAAAAATATACTACTAATATCAGCTGTCCGATCCGACACTCGACCTATCGGGTCTTAGGTCCGAACTCCCAATCTTGTCCTCGTGTACCGCCGCGACGGGATCCACAGTTGCTACCACGTTGTTACCAACGTGTTATCAACATGCCACTATATAATATTAGACAAATCAGATATGTAGTATATAATTTGGTAGCAGGTGGTATTCAGATAATATATTATCAGTTTTATATCTATTATATATTTATATATAATATTATGATAATGATAATGACAATATATATATTAACAATGCTGCCTTGATGTTTTTTCTAGCTATCAACTCTATGCTATTAACTATTTAACTAAATTTTTAATTTTCTTAAATTTTTCTTAAGCAAAATTAGCTAAAATAAAAAAATTATATGAATAAAAATTAAATTTTAATGAATTTATAAAATGATATTCAGGATATTTTTGAAAAAGTGAAGGTTAGATTCTAAGATTTGCAGACGACGCACTGATGATCTGGTATGGTATACAGCCATACAGGACGTCAGGACTGTCGCAAGGAAGGAAGGAAGACAGAAGTAGTTTGTTTGTACAGATATATTATATACTTTGCTGTTCACCAAATTGTAAAATTGTAAGAAATTTAGAAATCCGTATCTCTGAAATAGTATGGAAATAATCTCTAAAAAAAAGTATTCTTGAAATATATTATTTTGTTATAGGTTAGGAAAAATATTAATTTTTGCAGAATTAAGATTTGAAAAATGTTTGCAATACAATTTATGAATTCTATTATATTACAACTACTATATAAAACTTGCAGTTCTGTTGTTTTTATATAAAATACTCAGTTTAAAGAATTATTAGTAAGTAAAATAACTAATTTTCAATTATTAATATGTATAATTAAAAAATTTTAAAGCAACTATTTAATTTTAGAGAATCAAGTGGAATGCTCTTTTTTAAACATGTATTCTCAAGAAGAAATTGAGCAAAAACGCGAGCAGGCATTACAACGTAAGAAACAAAAGATATTTCATGAAGCAAGTACAAAAGAACCAAGTTATTCAAATAATTTTATAAATAATTCAAGTTTAAATCTAAAATCAAATCTAGAAAGTAATATTTCTAAGAATGGTACGATAAATTTTAGAAATTCTTATAAAAATAAGTTGTTTTCTCCCAAAAGTTCTCAAAGTAAAACAAAAAGTACAATTAATCATCAATCACCATCAAATCGTTATAATCCTATTGGTGGTGCAAGCAAATTCTATGGCAATCAACAAAATTGTGAAGCTACGTGTTCTTTAATAAGCTGTACTCGGTTTGCTGTAGATACATCTGTATTTCATCCAGAATTGATAGATATATTTAAGTCAATTCCAACTAAACTTTATGGTAAACTAAATTATTGATTATTTATATGTAGAATTAGAATAATTTGTGTTATAAAAATGAATTTTATATTTCATAGATCCTAAAACAAGAATATGGAATTTTCATTTAAATGATTATAATTTATTGCATGAAAAAATAATAAGTATGAAATCTGATGTTTCATTTAAAGGATTACCAGCTTTTGTTTTAAAAGTAAGATAATTTTTTCATATACTTATTTTTTAACTTTAGATTTTATATTTATTAATATTTGTATTATAAAGACGTTTAGAAATTTAATAGCTCAAGAAAAAGAGCCTAAGAAGACTATAGATATGTCTCAAATTGATGCCAGTTTGATAAATTCATTATATCCGTTCCAGAAAGAAGGAGTAGAGTATGCATTTTTTTAGACCAATTATTTAAATATTTCATTATTTATGTATTTATTTCAACAATATGCTATTGCAGATATGGCTTATTAAAAAATGGAAGATGTTTTATAGCAGATGACATGGGACTTGGTAAAACAAGGCAAGCATTGGCTATAGCTTATTATTATAAAAAAAGCTGGCCTCTGATAATAGTTACACCATCATCAGTGAGGTTAAATATATTTTTGATTCAATTAAAATTTATCAAATATTTATAATATTTTATTCGAGTAAAAAAATATTTTAATATTTTAGATATCAATGGTCTGAGGCTATTCTTGAAAGTATACCTTCAGTGCCACTCCAGTCTATACAGCATGTAATTACTACAAAAGATTTTTTAGAAAAAAGCCAAATAACAATTTTGTCATATGATTTGCTTGTAAGAAGAATTGATGAAATTGTTGCAAGAAAGTTTGGAGTTTTAATTTGTGTATGTTAATAAAATTATTTATTTTATAAATTTTATTTTTAACTACACAACTTTTTATACTTCATTTGTCTATATTTAGGATGAGTCGCATTACTTGAAAAGTTCAAAAACACAAAGGACGAAGGCTATACAACGTTTAGTTACAAATATACAACATGTTATTTTACTAACTGGCACGCCAGCATTATCTCGCCCTATAGAATTATATCCTCAAATAAAACTTTTAATGCCATCTTTTATGGGGTAAATTTAACTATTATTAGTATTAAAATAAAAGAATTGTATTCTACTAAAGATATGACATTGTATTTATTTATAGTTATCAAGAATTTGGATTGAGGTATTGTTCCGGTGTACAAACTAACTATGGATGGGATTTTTCTGGCTCGTCTAATTTAAAAGAATTAGACATACTGTTGAAAGCTTCTTGTTTGATTAGACGACTAAAGAGTGATGTTATGGCTCAATTACCATCAAAAATAAGGTACAATAACTTAAAAATAGATTGGCACAATTACAAAGTGTTAATATGTGTTTATATATAAATAATTTATTTCTTATATTTATATTCAGACAAAAGATTATTCTTGATCCTCATTTGATAAAATCTGGATCAAAAGAAATGAAAGCTGCTTCTAAAAAAATAGAAAATTCAAGCACAGATGATCATCACAAACACAGTGTACTTTTACAGTATTACAGCGAAACAAGTAAAGCTAAAGAAAAAGCTGTTTGGTAAAATTTATAGATATATTTTGTATATTAATAGTAGTTCCATCTATATAATTTTTAATTTTGTTTCATTTCAGCGATTATATCACTGATTTAATAGAGAATGGAGAGAAATTTTTAGTATTTGCTCATCATCAAAATATGATGGATGCCATTTGTAATTTATTAACATCGAAAAAAATTCTGTAAATAATTATTAGTTAATTATTTAATATACTATACATGTATACATATATATTTCCAATTTCAAATAACTTATATCATGTAGGTTTATACGTATTGATGGAAGAACTAATCCAGAGCAACGGAAAAATTTTGTTGATATGTTTCAAGAAAATGATAACATACTGGTTGCTGTCTTATCAGTAACAGCTGCTAATGCAGGAATTACAATGACTTCTGCACGACTTGTTATTTTTGCCGAATTATCCTGGAATCCTGGTGTAAATTTTCATAATTTAATATTTTTCTTAAATTTTTATTAGGTAATAAAATTAATTTTTCCACTTAGATTTTGTGTCAAGCAGAAGACCGGGTTCATAGAATTGGTCAAACCAATAATGTCGTCATTCGTTATTTACTTGCAAGAAATACGGCTGACGACTATTTATGGCCTAGAATCCAAAAAAAAATTAATGTATTAAATGAAGTTGGATTAGATCAGAATTTTGATTTAGATAAAGCAGATGTAGCTAATCAAGTATTATGTCATCAACAAAATCTTGATGATTTTATAGAAACAAAATCAAATACTTCGGTGCATGTTGATGAAAATTCAGGAAATGCTGATTTGCATGTTAGTTCAGATAATTTAAAAGATCTTTTAGATATAGATGAAGATGCTTTTAATGAAATTGATTTAGATAATATTGTGTGATTGAGATGTAATTTAAGCTTAAATCAAAAGTGATTTTTCTATTATATATTTGTATACAGAGTGCCTACTATATACAATGCTCTATAATATTATGTTGTTTATAAAAGATTAAAAAATAAAAATATTTTTCTATGATAATTAATATTTTTCTTAAAATCATAAGTTCGCGGGCTATTAGTTCTTGGTACTTGGCCTGCAGTTGGAACCTAGTCCTAACTTCTGTTCGAACTTCCATATTTTTGCCAGTTTTTGCTATATCCTATTTCATATATTTATTTCTTCTATTGGTTCTGGAATGATACATAGATTCATACTTCCGAGGCACTTCAGTTTTTAGCATGTTTTCACAGGTTTTCAGAGATGAGAAGCTGTGAGAAGTGTCCATAACGATCATAACCTGATTAAAAATGGTGTAAAAGTCCACTAAAGAGTCCAGAAAATCGAAAATTATTAGAGATGATCAGAGAGTCACTGTTGGAATGAGCGGAACCTGGTGAACTTCTGGTGATACGTAGTTGCTTATAGTTGGTATTCGTTAAAGAAAGACAGAAACAGCTGGAAACAGGTACAAAATAGAAATTGGTATTTTGTCGTTCATTGTGAATGAAATAAGTACTTTAGTTATTTAGTTAGATACTTTTGGAAATTAGCCTGTATTCATTTCTAAAAATGTGCTAAAAGCTTATTACAAGAAAGAGAACAGTTTTTACAGAAAGCGTAAATAAGCACCACTTCTGATGCTATCTTATATTTTTGTAACAATCTGACCGAGCATTTTACCATTATCAGCATCGTATTTGTTCGACTAGTTTTCACTAAGTGAACGAAATCAATGTACTTTTTCTTACACTTGAAGCAATTATAGATTTTGCTTTATATACTGTTACAAACAAGAGTTACAGATCACAATAAAGTGGAAGACAACGGTGCGAGGTCGTAATTCAAAATGAAGAAAACGATTGTTCTAATTTTCTGTTGCGCTTTAATTTTTGTATCAGGTAAACATTTCACTACTATGAATTTTTGATCCAATTTTTCTCTCTCTAAACTTACTTATGGTTTCCTGAAAGTTATTTTATGCAGCCACTGCCTTTCTACCTTGGCACAAGAGTTATGGTTGATATTGCTTTTAGAACATTCGTGACATTGCATTACGCACATGGAAAAACGAGATGATATTAGTTTATTGATTCGTATTGTTAATATTCATATAAGAGAAAAAATGTATTTTTTAAATAATTTTTCAAAATTCTATTTAAAACTATTGAACCCTTTGAACATCCTGAGTATAAGGAATTTTCTTTATATGACGCTACTTTTTATGCTATTGTTAATTTTCTTATTTCAAGAGCATGTATAATATGTGTGCGCGTGTGTGTGCTAATTTCGTATTAAATTCAATCTTATTAACTTATTAATTATAGGTATCGTTTATAAACACATTAACTCTTATAATCATTATCTTTTAAATTTAATTTCTTTTATATTCATAACTGCTTGTATTCAATTTATTTATACATGTTAATATGTATAATAATCCTTATATATTTTAATTATATTATTAAATTTGAATTATTTGAGTAAAATTCAATTTTTTATTTTTTAAATTATTACTATTTAGAAGCATAGTGAAATTGATATTGATTTTTATTTATTAAAAAAAAAAAACAGCATTGTATGCTTTGTTTTGTCTTTCTGATAAGCAAAAATTTTAGCTATAGTTTCAACAATTGCGATATCATCAGATATCATTAGGTATAGAATTACGTTGTGTGCAAACTATATCAGATAAGTGATTAAACCTAATATTTTTTAGTATGTACGTTTTTTAAAAGCTTTTAATTAAATCAAGAGTAAGTAATTATAGAATGCAATATTAATAATGAGTTTATTATATTCATGTAATCTTTACTTAAATAAGATATAAGTAACGGAATAGTTTTTGCTTAAGTCTTATCTACTGTTATTGACTCATTTGAGCAAGAAACAAAAGAATGATGAACTTGATCAATGATCAATTTACAGAAACATTAACATAAATTTAATAAATATGCAATTTGATGGACATTTTGTGATAGCTATTTATTTTATTTAAACGCATACATGTGAATGTCTTTATTAAAGATATATATGAAGACCTTTTCATTATTGAAATTTAATTATTAAAAATATTAAGTAATTTAAATGTATATTTTTGTTTCTATACTGAGCCTTTATTATTTTAAAACTAAATATAAATTTTAGGTGATGATGCTAGTAATCCTAAGAAACCACCTTTTTCTAAGAGTAAAGCAAACTTAGATATTAAAGTACCTACTGTACCACCTACAGGAAAAACTATAAGTAAAATTAATAAGGAAATTAAGACTTCAGAAACAACCACTAATAGTAACAAAGATTCTTCAATAAACTCTATTCCAGATGTTACTATTAGTAGTGCAACTGAAAAAACAGCAGCAGCAATAACCACAATAACAACTGAAAATCCAATAACAACAACACCAACAACAACACCACCACCAACAACAACAACAACAACAACAGCATCAACAACAACATCATCAACAACTGAAAAACCAATGACAACAACAAATGAACCTATTACTACTACTGCTATAACTCCAGCACCTCCTGTACCTGATCCTGAATCAAGAAAATGGCAAGTGAATGGTACAAATGAAACAATAATTGTACAAATGGCCGTTCAATTAGTTATACACTATACTGATGTAAATAAAAATGTTAGTGGTAGTTATATAATTTTTAGCTAATATATGACTACAATAAAGTTTATGTTTTATAATTACAAGGTTCTGTTTTTTATAGAATTTATCAAAGGCGATAAATATTCAAACAGATAACAGAACACTGGCAACTGGTACATTTGCTCCTTATAATGAAACACTAAAATTATCATGGAAGTCAAATGGAGTAAGTGATAATTTTGTACAATTTTATTTCAGTCGAGATAATAAAACATTCGAACTTAAAAGCGTGGAAGTATTGTTAGATCCAACAGATTTACCTAATGGTGCATTTAGTAAGTATTTTTTAATATTGTTTTCTATTTAAAAAGCTTATATTATTATTTTTTATATCATTAATTACAGATTCTAGTTTAAGATTTTTGCATACTCAAGCACATTTTAATACATCTCTTGGCAATTCTTATCGCTGTATTCGATTGCAAACTTTCAATTTGACTAGGGAAAATGATACTAAATCTACTGGTCAGATGAAAGTATCGAATCTTCAATTCCAAGCTTTTAAAACTGACAAGAAAGATGTCTTTGGTTTTGGTAAGTATTATTCAAATTTTCATTTGTAATCAATTTCATTATCACAATAAATAAATTATTATTTTGTATTTTAGCTGAAGATTGTGCATTTGAAACACCTGATGTTGTTCCAATAGCAGTAGGCTGCATTTTAGCAGCTTTAGTAGTTATTGTATTGGTTGCGTACCTCATTAATCGCAAAAATCGACCAAATGGTTATCACAGTATGTAATTAGGATTTTAACCTGTAATTTTGTATTCTAATATTTCTTTGTATGAATTCTATACTCAAAATGCGTTTATTCTTCCCTAAGAATTTATTTGTTCATTTAAACATATTCATTACTTCGTTAAATATTGGATTGATCAATATATTTGTAAAAGCCATCTATTTTAAGAGAGTTATAATTAGTTAAGAGTACCATTTTTATTTTGACAACAATATTTGTAACTTCATTAAATCAATAGCAATCTAAAATCAAGGGTTACTAAATTTTGTTCATATTTTAAATTAAGTACTTAAATCTAAGTCATATTCAATACATGTGAGAAAAATTTATATAGTTTGAGTGAAAAAAAAGTTACAAGTATTGTCTGTAAAAAATTATTTACCATTAAAATGAAAAATTCAATTTGTTAAATTTTAATGACAGTTTTGTTATACCAGGTGATACTAAAAATGAATTTTGTATTTACTTTATTATTTGAAGATATAGTAACATTGTGTTAGTCTACATTAAAAAATATATTTATATTAAACTTTCATATTTGTCATATACATCGCCTTCATTTTAGAGAGGGATTTATAAAATGAGATTTGTAATAGTTTTAAATTTGTTTTATACTAATATGAAGGAGCACGAATATCAATGATACCATTTTCAATTTGAATTAAGTATTTAAAAAAGTAACTTCTTAAATAATTTGTATTTTTTATACTGTCAGCATTCCCTTCCAAGTTTACAAAACTATCAATAAATTTTTGACTCATATAATATATATATATATATATACATATATAATTATTCTTTTACTACATTCTTATTAATTAAATGTTACCATTATACTAATCAATTAGAAAAAACCTGAATTTGGTGTTTTATTATGTTTTATATTGTGTTTAAATTTTGTTCATTGGTTATATACACACGTATATATATATATATGTAGATATATATATATATATATATATATATATATATATATATATGTATGTATGTATGTATGTATGTATGTATGTATATATATACACATAATCATCTGAAAATCTACAACTTTTGTGATTTAATAAAGGCTACATTTTACAATATTGGCCTTTTAAATTAAATTGTGATAGACTTCGTGCTGCTTCACGAATAACCATCATAAGACTGACAAAATGGAAGTCGACGAAAATGATATACATGAAGTCATTGAAAAATTAAAAACTGCTAAATTTTTTGTATTTTCTGTACAACTTCATTGATAGTGTGGTGCATTAATTTAAACAGATGTACTCATATGTTTTGAATTGTAATTTATTTAAATAATTTTATCTAAATTACCCAGAAACTTTTGAAAACTAAAAATTTGTAGTTTTAAAAATGTTAAGAAAATATTTGGAAGTAAATTACCAAAGTGTGAATTTGTATATTATTAAACGAAACATGTTATTAATTTAATGTTTATCTTCAAGGATTTTCAATAAAAAATGTTAACATAGCAAAACTTGTTTATTTACTTTTTTTCATGAAAATTTTCTAAATCATAAACTGCATAACTATAGTGAAAAATATTGTATATTTATTAATAAAATTAAGTTTTCAGAATTATTATTTTTTTAAATTATTTATGAATTTGAAAGTGTGAGGATGGTCGTATGTCATAAGCTCAGAAGAGAATGAAACTTTTGAAATAGAATGTGCCAAAATACCTATACTGCGATATATGCATATGTATATGACGGCATTAGTAGCATTGGCAGATTGGTAGCATTAGTATAAGCAGAGATGGTATGAGCAGGAATGAACAGAGTATAGCAGCTGGTTCGGTATATAAATACTTTATATACAGTCTACAGGCAAATTAGAATGTATGGATATATGTATCGCTCTCCTTAATAATATCACATCACGGTATATATTCAATATCTATGACTTTCGTACATATCAAATGATATCAATACTTCAATGTAGTTTTAGACTAGTATAGTATACTGTACTGCAATACTGCATGATATACTGTAACCTGCTATCTATTATTACATTATCAACACTCACTGCTAACAATAACAGAACTAAATGCAAACATAGTGCAAACGTTGTGTAAACTTGCAAAGAAATCTGATATTTTAACAGTAATTTTGCATGTTCCAACTGTAAGAACTTTTCTTTTCAGCGTTTCAGATATGATAATATAAATATCAAGAACGTCAGTGCGTAATTTACGCGATTAATGCGGATGAATTTTGATATTTTAATTCAGGTAATGTTTTTTTATAGATAAAAAGTCAATTAAATTTTTTATTATGCGATATTATAATACTAACAACTATACACCGTAAAAATTACTATAACAAAAAAATGCATAACCTCTATTTTATAAATAATTACATAAATGAATTAGCGTAATTGATTATATTTTTATTTCCTTTCGTTTTATTATCAGCAATATAAGTAATAAATATAAAATTATAAATGAAAATTTGTTAAAATAGATGAAAAGATTTTCTTTTTGCAAAAAAGAATTTTAATTTTCGTTTATTATGTTTATAAAATATTAGTTAATTATTTACATATTTTGGTCGTGGTTAAAATGTATTGATAATATCTGATTAGAATATAAAATGCCTTAAATCAACTAATATTTTGAAAAATTAATTTTTGTATAATGTTGAAGGTAGGAAAAATCTTTATTCTATTACAAAGAAAATAATTTTTTGTTTATTTCAGTTCAATAGGCAGTCATCAAATTTTTATTATGTTTGAGTGGGCATATTCTGGAGTGAATGCGTCGATTCCTAGAAACGTAGGACCAGAATGTGCTAGTTACCTTTCAATGAAAAGACGAATCATTGAAACTTTTTTAATATCAATTTATATAATATTTTTAATAACATGGAGTCTAAAGAGAATGACTTTACCAAAATCAGTGTCATATATACCACAACCAAGATGGGGTAAAATCAGCTTACTAACCCTCATGTGCTTAGTTTTTGGAATTGAAATTGGTTTTAAATTATCAGGAAAAACATTTGTATATATACTAAATCCATGTCATATTTTCACAATTGCAGAGGTATTGGAAATTGTGGTACTGATATTTTAATTAATTCAATAGATACTAATGTGAATATTTATTTTAATTGACTAGATATATTTACTGGCAGCTGAACCAAATAATCCTATTATAACAGCTATTTTTCGATTAGTAGTATCAGGTTTAAATGGACCTATTTTGGCATATGCGTTTCCAGAAACTGATTGTAGACCGGTACATTTTTAATATTTTCAGTGATTATTAATAAGTAAATTAAATCTCTCTTCTAACTTTTTTTATAATTTTAGATGTTTGCTGATAAAGCTGTATATTATATACAACATGGGTTAATGGCTGTAATTCCTTGTTACCTTGCAAAGCTTGGGGGTTTGTAATTACATGATAAATTAAATAGATGATAGACATTCTTTTCTTAAATAATTAATACATATCTTTATAGGTGCTTACAATGTAGAATCTGTTTATGATATGAGTTGGTCAATTTTTGGATATGCATTAAATTTAGCATATCATTTTTGGATCCTTCAAATTGTTGGTCTGGTAAGATTAGAAAATAAATAAAATTATTGTTTTTAACTTTTCTTTTATTAATCAACTTTTATTTTTTTTAGCTTGTACAAGTAAATTTGAGTCATATGTTATGTCCTGCTATTTTGGATCCATTTGAAGGACAAAATTATCGACTATGGGCAACGTGTCATCAATTATTGCTTATTCCTCTACTTTATAAACTATTTTGTATTGGAGCAAATTTTTTTTTAACTAAATTTTCTTTTAAAAAACTGTACTGTCTTGAGCCTAACGAGATTGATAATGATATTTTCCAAACAAAAAGTACAAGTGAAAATTGCAAAATTACAGAAGGTTGTGAAAATGGACATAGACATAATGAATAAAATTTAGGCAAATTGAACTGTGATAGTATTTTTAACAATATATATATATAAATTCACTATAACAAAGTGATAATTATGCCTAAGATACAATTTTAAACATTCAAATTCTATGAGATTCGATAAACAGTGATAAAAATCAATAATTATCAATTATTGATAATGATAGTTTTCTTACGAAGATGACAAAAATTAAAAAAGAAAACCACATATGCAACTGGTATCCAGTATGAAAATATCCAAAGAAATAATCAAAGTTTTTATTAATATTGATCTAAGTATAATTCTTATTGTATGGTATACTTATAAGATTATAATATTAAGATAATTATGAATTATGAGTTATTTACAAAAAAAAAAAAAAAAAAATAAGCACTTCTGCTTAAAACCATTATCATTAACTCTAAGATTAAAAAATTGCAGATATAATAGAATTTATTTTTCTATCACTTTAGTTACACATTCTATATTGATAAAAAGAAATCAATTTTAACTATATATAAAAATAGTAAAATTAGAGAAAATGTACTATAGTTTCCAACTGAAA
The DNA here is from genome assembly GCA_018907035.1 of Sycobia sp. Sy_11. Classification (NCBI taxonomy): domain Eukaryota; kingdom Metazoa; phylum Arthropoda; class Insecta; order Hymenoptera; family Epichrysomallidae; genus Sycobia; species Sycobia sp. Sy_11. The sequence goes on along the minus strand of JACCIC010000035.1, from coordinate 3,554,117 downwards.
TTATTTTTTGATTTTTATACTTGGCAAAAATCTTTACAACTTCAATTTCTTTGTTCATATATCTAATATATGCGGCCTTACGGAACTGAGATGTTTATAGAACTATAGAAAACAGCCACTTCATTTTTATATTAATCTTACTGAGAAATTAAACTATTTTTCATTTTACATAAAATTATAACTATATGTAAAATTTCTTATACATAAAAAACTACTGTGTGCAATGTTATTATTGCTACAATTATCAAATATTTAATATATTTGTATATTTAAAAAACAATACAAATTTTCTGTTAATTTTCTGTTAATTGTTATAATAGTGTATATTGTGTAGTATTTTATGTTATTAATTTAGATATAAATTGAAAATGGCACTATAAAAAGATCAAGGACAATCTTCCTTTACGATACTAGTCGAATCTGTAGTCTGAAACATTATTTGGATATTCCTAATATTTTATGTATTAAAGAGTATTTAATGCTATAGTTTTGTAATCTATAATTAGTAAATTATTGTGAAATGTAATATGTACAATTATTTATAGAGATGCAAGTAAAATTAAAAATGTTAAATAATGCTCTTCATTTCTTACTATTAATACCTTTTTTCAAGAAACATTAATTATAAGGCACAAGTTTTCACACTACATACACACTCGCGCGCGCACTTTTAATTAGAATTACTTTCTATGTTATATCTTCAGTCTAAAATATTAAAATCATACAATTGACTCCAATGTCATAGTACAACCCCCCCATTTTTAATAAATAAATATTGTATTTATTATAAAAATATTCTTAAAGAACTAAACTAAAAGTAATTTTCAATTAATTACTTTGTTGCTACATTATATTTTTAAGTACATTGCTATTAATAATGTTATAAAATAAATCATAAAACTTATATTAAGTAAAAAAGGATTTTAGAATTTCTCTCGCCATTTTGGAAGAAAACTGAATAACAAATCTTTAAAATCTTACATTTTTAAGAGGTCAGATTTTATACTTATAGTTTTGATAAAGAGTTGAGTAGCTTTGATTGTACTATTGGATGTCTGAGGTCATTTTTGTATAAAGTTAAGCTTCGAAAGTGATGTTTCGCCATACAAGACAAAAAATTGTCAAACAAATTTCAATAAACTTTGAGTGTCGTGTATTGATATTTATAATCAGTATTAAAAATTTCGTTGTATTCATTGAAAAGCTGCTCACTTCGCGTCATCTAGAGCAGGTTCATCTACTTGCGGATAGAATTTTTCAAACCCTTTGTCAGAACCTCAACCTACTTAATATTTACGTTTACCATTCGTTTATTGATGAAGGAAAATATGTGCAATTTTTAAACTCTATATTAGAAAAATGCATCTAGCTCATTTTGGATTTATTGAGAGTCACCTCATCCATTAATCTGGATCAAATCTGCAGCTCATTGTATAAAAATGCGTACGATAGTATAATTCAGTATTTATCTAAGAATTTCTTTTGAATGTATAGAAAATAAGTAATAATTAATTTAATATATATTGTATCATTAATTAATACTACAGTTTAATAATCATTATGACAGCAAATTATTAAGAATATTTTAAATTTAATTTAATGCTAGCACAAAACATGTAACAAACATTTTTATTCATATAAACTCTAAGATGTAAATGATAAATTGATCATACGTATAATAAATATATCTGTATCATAGTGTAATTTACTTATTTGCTATGCATTTTTTGGAACTTTATACAAATCAATTTTATTTCTTACGTTCGGCAAAATTTTGTGCACTAGTGAATTCTATTCAATTCTTCACAATTGAATTCTAGATTTGCAATGATTGCTTTTAATGGGAAGTGACTTTGAATAATAATTTCAATTATGGCTTTAAATTTCTTGAATATTTTATATTGTGTTTACGAAAATATTTAACTTGGATTTGTATAATCTCTATTATGTCAATAAATGAAATCCCTAGATTTCGTGAAATATTTACCGTCCAGTCTGAATTTGATCTTTTCTCTTTCGCAGAGTCTCAATATACGAGTTACAATATAGAAATTGAAACTATTGTAAATTTAATAAGTGGTATGTAAGTGAGGAAATTTGAAATTTATGCATCGATTTTTTTTTAGATTATTATTATCGACGAAGGATTCATCCTCGATCTAAATCATCTACAATTTGCTGGCCCATTTTTGTTCAATTTTACCGATTGACTATTGTGCACAGGTATGGGTTGACATTAATTTGAACTATCCGTCTTTATAAATGTTATCATTATTATTTTTATTTCTTAAATTAGAAATTTCGTTTTAAACTTTCATTTTTTAAGTATTCAGTCCACACTGAGTTCATTCCGATGTTTTTCATTTATAGCGAATTATACCTGGTTAAAATTATTTATTTAATTATATTTAATACAATTATAAAAACATAATATTTAGTTATGTAGAATAAAATCTATAAAGTATTATATATATATAGATCTAAGTACTATACAAAAAATAACATTGACACCGTATATATGGATCTCAAATAATCTATACAGTGCAGCCAAAAGCACACAGTTTTTGTGTAATATTTTATCAAAAATCATGCCAAGACCAATATTTTCATGTCTCAGGTTTTCGTCTTAGGCTTGTCTTGAAACTTAATAAATCTTTGTCTTCGGCATTGCTTTTGAACTCCGATACGAGATCGAACGATTCCAAAAGTAGTCTTCAGTATTCGTGAAGCCTTCTCTCAGCTCCAAAGTCTTCTAAATGAAATTATATTCTTATTATATACAAAGCTTCCAGCAGATTTTCAAGCAATTTTTTTTTCACACTGCAGTAAACAATCCTCATTAAAGAAATTGTTCGGATTAAGCACGTTAGCGAAAAAACATTTTAAAAAAAGTTTTTTTCTCTTTTTTTTTAATTACGTTGAACGAAAAACTGTCTGCGCACCAATGTACTTCCAGTTCGATCGACTTTTTCAGATTTTCCCGCCTTGGGCACAATGTAATATATATATATATATATATATATATATATATATATATATATATATATATATATATATATGTAAAGAGGACCGACAATTTAATTACGTACATTATACACAGCGCGTGGTGATCTCGATCAAGGTCTACAGCTCCTTTTTTACCCTACAGGCCATCACGATCGTCCGTCCATAGGTAAATACGCTCGAGGCGAAGGTCGAGAGCTCGTCGATCCTCTCGTCGCGCGTGCTGGACACACACACACACACACACACACAATTTTCTCTCATTCTGCCTCATCTTGCCTTGCAATCGTCTCTTTCTCTCTCTCCTTCTCTTAATTTTTTCCGGCGCGTCACTGGCACGACGGATTCATCGCACGCGACTCCGAGCCGGCCCGCGGCGACCCTGCGCTTCGAGCGGCTCACGATTCGCGTATATATATATATATATATATATATATATATATATATATATATATATATATATATATATATAGTTACGATAAGGTTCCCTCGAATCCAACACTGCCCTTCTTCTGCGCGCCTCACTCCCCCGGCTCGAAAGCTATAGGATATTATATATACGTGCGCTAATGCATACCGATATATACATAGAGAGCCATATCGGCGTAATTGGCCGCTCGCGCGGAGAAGCTCGCGAGCGCGGCGTTTTTGGAGCGGCGCGAATGCCGAGCGCGATCCGCTCTGGGTTCTTTGCATCTTGGCGCCTGGCACAGTTCGCTTACATTTAATCTGGGTCAAAGTCGTGTCCTCCAAAAGGCCAGAGGAGAGCCGTCGCCGCCGCCGCCGCCGCCGCCGCCGCGCTTAATGTGCATTATCCTCGACTGCGCGCAGTCACCGCGCCTGACGATGATGCTTATATATATGCTACACATACATACATACATATATATATATATATATATATATATATATATATATATATATATAGAGCCGCGGGCGCGCTCGGGGTCCGCGTGACCGAGATGAGCCACCTTATTTATTTATGGATCCGCGTGTGTCGCTCTCGCCGGGCGCGCGATTTACGCGTTACGCGCGGCATTATTCTTATTCACGCGTATACAGCGGGCCGTAGGCAACTTTATTAATTTAATAAGCTTTTAATTTTTTCAATTATACACTCCTTTTCCAATTATACAATCCAAGTTAAAAATAATGGCAACTTATACGGCAATAAATATTTCTGTCGACCTGAAAGTTGTTTTTATAAATAAATACAATTGTACCGTCATCGGTCGGATTGCCCAGATGCGCAATCATCACCCCGCGCCCCGTAGAATGTGAAATATAAAAAATACAATTGAAAAATTCGAAAAAAATAAAAATAATAATCGATGCACTGCGTCAATCTTAAAGGCGTTGAAGCAACAAACAAAAAGAAGGAACATTTGAAAAAAATGTTGCCAGATCAAAAATTAGCTTTATTGAAAGTATGATGATGGTATATGAGCGAATTACGAAAAAAAAAGAAAAAAATCGTTAGAATCGCAAGAATGTTGCTGCGTTATAGTGCAGCATTATATCAATCAGACCTGGCGAAAAACACGTAGAAAAGGCTTCTGCGATCTCTCGAATCGTGTTATAACTCAGAAATATGCATAACTTGATTACTTCGGGCTAAAAATCTACGAGAATATATATATCTTGCGTGTGTATATATATATATATATATATATATATATATATATATATATATATCAGTGCTCGTAAAAGCTGGCTCTGATGTATCGTGCTCCGAGAGCTCGAGGAAAAACCCGCTCGGCAATAATGGTAAGTCGTCGAGTGCGCCTCTCTAAGTTCGCGCGCATCCTTTTCTACCGGGGACGTGCGCCGATCAATTTTTTTTTTCGAAACTTTCTACACGTAGATATATCTATATATATATATATATATATATAGAGAGAGAGAGAGAGAGAGAGAGAGAGAGAGAGCGAAGAGGAGAGAGTGGAAAGGAGAAGAGCAAGGGGGGGAAAAAGCTGGGCAAGGCGGTGGCTCGCAAAACAAGAGCAGTACTGCGCACACATAAATATATAGGCATGGATGGTGCACCAGGCTGAGGTGCGCGACTGTATATTATATATATATATATATATATATATATATATATATATATATATATATATAAGAAAACTAGTTTCCGCGCACGCATTTCTATTGCCGGTAAATCGCCGCGCGCGCGCGCATTACACCGGTACCTCGTGCCTATACATACACTCCTCGAGATGCGAGGGCGACGCGATGCGCGCCGCAAGTTAAAAAAAAAAAAAAAAAAAAAAGAAGAGAAAAGAAGACATTCTTTCTATCCCCTTTCTTCGGCCCCTTACCTGCCCTATACTTAGGACGTTTGTTCGCCGTGCGTCCAGAACGAGACGGGGCAAGCGGCGATCGTCAGCTGGGCGCGAGCTTACGCGGCGCCTTCATACTCGCTTTTTCCTTCCGTCTTCGTGTGTCGACGAGCGGCCCTGGGCCTCGCTGTTTTTACTCGATTATATTCTAGCACGGTTCGAGACGCCGACTATATATACTACCATGGAATATTACGTACACATATATATATATATATATATATATATATATATATATATAGGATAGAGTTGCGAGTTGCTTTATTTCCATGTTTCACAGTCTTACTTGATCTTCCTTGGATCTTTGATAATTTGAAAATTGCGTTTAATGGGTAAGATGTCATTATTGTACGTACGATCGTTAAAAGATCAATTTTTTTTTGCCCAGAGTCACATTGACTCGGTACGTTTGCTAATATACATTTATATTAATAAAGAGTCTGAGCCGTCTCAATGCAACAAATAAATATGCAATATAAATTAAAACTTGCTTTTGTCGCGTCGAGTCATATACGTATTTAATATTCTCGCAATATCTGCGGAGCGCTGCTATATCATAATGCTCCCGGCCAAGAAAATTTCACGTATATATATATATATATATGCAGTTACGTGACAAAATGTTATCTTCATATAAGTAAGTGGGTATAAGGGCTGGATGTGAAGGCAAGGAAGATAAAATAAAAACAAGGTTGAAAACTGGTACATCTCCTTTCCATAATTTCGCAATTCTTGCTAGGCCGGCATATGTGTGTATATAAATAAGGCACGGCACAGATGTACGGGTAAAAAGAGAGGCGCGCGCACAGCTCAAAATACTATATATATATTGTTTTAACGTGCGATTTGTCCACTCAGTCACGTCCCCCGGCGCCGTCGCGGCCGCATACACAGTGCTCGTCGTCCTTTTTATATCCCGCGCCGCTTCCTCTTTTGCTCCCCTTTGAGCGCAAGTTTTTCCCTCCACGCTCGGGGACTCTTTCATATATATATATATATATATATATATATATATATATATATATATATATATATATATATATTATTTCGCTCCCTCGCTCGCTCGCTCGCGCGTTCCGGTTCTCAGGCCATCTCTCCGTGACCCTGTACATATACATCTATACACACGTGGACATGTCTCTTTCCCACATTAATATTGTCGCGCGCACCGCGCCCAGGGAGATATTTAATTTTGAAGAAATGTCTTCATAATGTCGCGGTCGTCCCGCGGTCCTTTCTCTAGGATATATATATATATATATATATATATAT